>JAQZBX010017511.1:0-35482 GCA_029593785.1 Cabassous unicinctus | reverse complement strand
TGGGGGGTGTCAGGGATGGGGGATTCATGGGAGGAAGTTCATCTGAATATATATGAAAGATAAATAAAATTGTTCAAATGTCAAGGGGTGGGGCATGGTTACAGCGGGTGGACAATCACTCAATAAATGAGGGAATACTGAATTCCCAGCCTGGAGAGCTCTGCCACATTCTCCAAGGGAGCAACAACAGCATCCTGAGTGCAGGAGCAGTGTCTGGCAAAGGAGGATGGTACACTAATGGGTTCTTGTTATTGATGACTAGCCTTATGAGTCTTTGCTCTTGTAATTGAAACTTAGCCTACAGTTACAGGGTGCCTAAGGGTTGCCACCTGCTACTTGTTGCTAAATGTGGCCTCTCTCTAAGCCAAACTCAGCATATGAATGCATTACCTTTCCCCCAGCATGGGACATGACTCCCAGGAATGAGCCTCCCTGGCAATGAGGGATTAATACCAAGTGCCAACTGGCAATACAACTGGAAAAAGACCTTGAATAAAATGGGTAAAAGGTAAAGACAAATGAGTTCATGTGGCTAAGAGACTTCAAAGAGATTCGGGAGGTCATCCCGGAGGTAACGTTTATGCACACCTCAGGAGGGTCTCATAGAACACCAAAGTGGATATTACTCCACACAGAGGGGCTCCTGAGGGCTCTAGAGACACGCAGGTCCTATATAAGGGGGGATAGCTCCAGAGATTGATGCCTTATCAGAGGGCTCTACTTTAGAATCTGTGCTCCTGAGAGGGACAGAGTTGGACTCAAATAAGTCCTCCCCGCACATGATCCATCAGTGGCTTCTATTCAAACCTATATGTGGTGCTGGAGTTTGTAGGTGTACTTCCAGAGACTGGATCCTTTGGCCTGCTCATGTGCCAGGTGTGCCTGTAATCTCGGTGGAGCTGCAACTCCTACTCTATAGCTCAATGGACTCACCCAAGTCACCTGGTGAGGAGATGATGATGGACAACAGCCATGCCAGTGAATGGAGAGAGTCTGCAACTGCAGGCAGGATTATCCCATCCATCATACCCATGGGATATAAGCCCCCTCTCACTTGGAGGTGGAGTGGACATCAGCATCCCAAACTCCTCAGGATTGGGGGAGGAGCTATGGACTAGATTGGACTCACTGGTATTCTCTTGTAGACATATTGTGATTCAAGTAATGGAAGAAATTACAACAGTGAAGTGGAGCCAGTGGCCAGTGGCCACTTTTGGGGCAGGGAAGAGAAAAGCACTTGTAATACAGGGGTTTTTGGGACTTGGGAATTATCCTGAGTGACATTACAATGACAGATATAGGCCATTTTACATCACCATATAACATGCAGAACTGTGCGGGACAGAGTGTGGTCTACAATGTGAACTATGGTCCATGCTTAATGGCAAAGCCCCAGGATGTGTATATCCATTGAAGGTGATGTGCTACACTAATGAAAGATGTTTTTGTCGGATATTATGGGAGGTGTGGGAGGTGGGAAACATGGGAATCCTCATAATTTTTGTGTAACATTTATGTAATCTAAGCATCTTTTAAAATATATATTAAAAAAAGAGAAATAACACTTAGCTATCAAAGTAAAAGAAAAAAATAACTGTGACTACTTTTGTATGATAGTCAAATGATATAAAATACATTTGTTTGTTTTACTTTTGCTGGTCAGTGTTTATATCATGAGTTTTGTGCCACAATTTATCATGCATTAACTGAAAAACAAGTATAGCAGCCTTAAGTCCTACCCATTATAAAACTGTTTGGCAACTTTGCTAGCAAAAAGGACATTGTTGTGAAGAAGTCATGAGAGGCTGTGTACACTATGCCTAAGAGAGCTCAGCACTCCACATCCTGGGCCTGTGGGTGAAGCCTGTGATAGTGGAATGCCACCAAAGAGCTGATGGCTATGGACTGCATAGCTTAAACTTAAATATTTACAATGTATTACTGTTATTCTCCGATGAAAATAAAATTTAAAACAAAAAAAAAAAAATTTACGATTAAGGTGTTAACTGGGCCACGTCAGTAGGGTGTTGAGCTCCACCCCTTGGTCAGTCGGGAATCAAATATAAAAGGCATGGCAAGAACAGAGTTGAAGTCATTTTGATGTTGGAGTTCTGATGAGGAAGGAGAAAAGGCCCCAGGATAGAGAGGAGCCATTCGCCTCAGAGTTCACAGCTGGCCTTGTGGAGAGAAGCAAAGCCTAGAGAGCCTCATAGTCTACAGCTGACCTTGTAGAGGAAACAGAGGTGCTAAGCCCGGAGAGAAACACAGCCTCGGGAAGAGAGGAACCCCAGAAGCCTGAACCCTGACAAACATCAACAGCTGTCTTGCTCCAACACATGGCAATGGACTTTGGTGAGGGAAGAAGCTTACTCTTTATGGCCTGGTAACTGTGGACTTCTACCCCAAATAAATACCCTTTATAAAGACCAACCAATTTCTGGTATTTTGCATCAGCACTCCTTTGGCTGACTAATACAGTTTACATTGTAGTTTTCACTCTCCCCACTCAATTCTGTAGGTTTGGGCAGGACATATAATGGCCTATATCTGTCATATCTGTCATCATTCAGGACAGTTTCAAGTCCCAAAAGTGCCCCCATATTACACCTCTTTTTCCTTCTCCCTGCCTTCAGCAACTCCAGTGGCCACTGCCTCCACATCAATGTTGTAATTTCTTCCATTGCTAGAATCACAATAAGTCTATAGTAGAAAACCAATAAGTCCACTCTAGTCCCCATTTTATTCAGCAATGTTGAGGATTCTGGTATGATGCCCACTCTACCTCTAATTGAGAGGGGCTTCAATCCCATATGGCTGATGGATGAGACTCTCTTGTTTGTAATTTTAGACACTCTTGGTTCCTTGATATAGTGGTTGTCCATCCTCACCTCCTTGTTAGTTGTCCTGGGTGAGTCCAAAGAACTGGAAAGCAGGTTTTGCAACTCTGCTGAGGCTCAGGGCCCAGCTGGTACATGGACAACACAGAGATTCAAGGCTCTTGGAAGTACACCTACCAACTCCAGCACCAACTATAGGTTCAAATAGAAGGGACAGAAGAGACATGTGCAGAAAAGTCACAACTGAGTTCAACTCTGTCACACTTGGGAACACAAATTCCAAAGTAGGGCCCACTGGCAAGGTACCAAGCTCTGGAGCATCCTTCCATGATCATAGGACCCAGGTGTCTCTAGAACCCTCAGGAGCACCACTATTTGGGGGTAGTATCTACTTTGGCAGTATATGCGACCCTGCTCAGATGTGCATAAACATTACCTTTGGGATGCATCACCACCTCACTTTGAAGGCTCTTAGCCATATAAATTCATTATTCTTTACCTTTTGCCCCTTTTATTAAAGATCTTTTTCCATTTGCATTGCTAGTTGGTGCTTGGGAGTAATCCTTTGATGCCAGGGAGGCTCAACCCCAGGTGTCATGTCCCACACTGAGGGAGAAGGTAATGAATTTATATGCTAAGTTTGGCTTAGAGAGAAGCCACATTTGAGCAACATGATAGCTCTCAGGGGGCAACTCTTAAGCACCCTACAACATTAGGCTAAGATGCAATTTCAAGAGCAAAGGCTTATAAGCACAGTCATCAATAGCAATGGCCCATCAATGGACCATCCTTCTTCACCAGTAATTGCCCCTGTACTTGGAGGATTGTTGCTGTTCCATTAGAGAATGTGGCAGAGCTCCCCAGGATGGGAATTCAATACCCTTTTGGTTATTCTGTGACTCTCTACCCACTGTGACAATGCCCCATGAACACTTTAATACATTTAAATACCTTATATTTATTCCCAGGTGACCTTCCTCCCATGTATCCCCCATAACTGACACCCCACACCAATGATCCTCCCCAGCCACAGCTGCAACCCTTCTGGGGTCCAAAACGTCTTCAAAAATGAAGCAAAGAATATAGCTAAATACAATTAATAGGAAAATGAAATAATAATGAAAGGTTTAAACATAATAAATAAAATATGTAATGATGCAGAAAAACTAAAACTAAATTAAAATTAAAAAATTTGTATATTAAAAAATAATGAAAAATATTAATTTTTTTTGACATTTTGTCTTTCATCACCATAATATCTGCCATTCTGTATGTACAGTGACATTCTCTTCCATTTCTTTACAGTGTCTTACTTTTTGTTTGTTTGTTTTCAAAGTATTTTTAGGTCATAGTAAAGTTACAGACAGATTATAGGGGACTACTATACACTCAACATCTTCTCCCTTTCCCCCTTTCCCATATTTATAACCTTTTCATGTATGGATAGTACATGTGTTAAAATGGATGTACAAAAATTGGAATATAGCTACAAATCATGGTCACTTTTATAAATTTTTGCTGAAATTTAACATGGCCTATGTCAAACGTTGCCAGATCATGCAGAACACTTCCATTGACCTCTAAATATTCTCCCTTCACCCTATTCTATTCCTCCCTACCCCTCCACTTGAGGCCCATGGCAATCACCATGCTTCACTCCTTGAAGGACAAGAATCATAGATACTTGCAACAACAGTGATGGCTTTAAATATGGCAAAATCTATGATAAGGTGGAAGTGAGTAGTTGTGCACCTTTAAGCTTTGTACTGAAGAATACAGGATACTCATAATCTGGGATATCAAAACCAGAAGTATACTAAAATGTATTTGATAGAAAAAGAAAATCCATCTAAAATGCTGAGTAAATGTTTCTTGGGGAGATCAATGAATGGTGAAGGTCAGAGCCTGGGAAGATAAAAGTAAATAAAACACAGGGTGGTAGGGGTCCCAAGGGTGAGGATAAATGCATGTGCCATCTAAGGTCTTCCCAAGCAACAAAATTAGCAGAAAAGATGTTCATTCCTCTTTTGGCCACATAACGCAGGGGAACCAAATTGCTCAGAAAGTAATGTTAGAATGGGATGATTACTTTAATGGTCATCAGGGAAAATGAACTTTTTAGGACCCAGAAATGGTAAATATGCCCACTCCTCCTTTCACCTCCATCTTAAGGGTACCAAGAAGAAGGGATTTTTACTGTGCTCTTACACAGAATCCCTGACACCACCTCCCTGTTCTTCTTTGAAGCTGAGCTGATGCTCCATCACTCAGGAGAGAAAGATTCAGGGATAAAGAAGCTCACAGAAGGCTATTTGAGCATCTGGCTTCAGGAACTGATATGGAGACAGGCAGACCTCTCTGAATATGATCTCTGATGGGACAAGCTGGTTTAACTCAATGGTGAGTTCATCCACTTAAAGATTGCACACAGTTGCACAGACCCATCTACCATCTCCTCTACCTCTTTGATCTAGAGGACAAATCTAAGTGTCTCTCTTTATGAAAACTGGCTTTCTCTTCAGTCTCAACATCTATCAAATGTTTCTTATCCAGCTATCTTAGACATTTTTTCATAGTCTAAATATATCTCCATTCTACCCACTAAGGCATCCTCCTGTATCGATTATCTATGAAATCTCACTCACTCATTAATTCATTTGCTCAAGAAACATTTCCTGGGACCCAGTGAAATCAGCACTTGGAAGCTTCTCACGCATCTTCTAACATTCAGTGATTTTATATTCCTCTGTTACAGTCTCCACTTTTGTAATGGGGATATTGGTGATTATGAACACTACATTACTAAAGTATCTAAGACCTACTGAGTACCTATAAATGTGAATTAATATAGTTGTTAAATCACTGTAAATAAATTATCATCTATTAAAAAGAAGCAATGTTAATGAGAACAAAATGAGCTAATACATATCAAACACATCACTGCGCTTACCTCATGGTGATGTCAATATATTATAGCTATTTTTCATTTCATTTATTGAGTATTTACCGATTTCCATTCTCTAGTTCAGGAGTTTAATATATCTTTTTATTTAAATTTTTATTTAACTTTATTTGTACATTTAATAACTGAAAATATAAACAAAGGACACAAAAGGACAAATACTGTATGAATGCATTACTATGAACCAAATATAGTGTGCAACATATTGTTTTATCCCCAAAAAATTATTTATATGTATCCATTACATTTAATGGAGAAATGTATATATTTATTCATCTGTGTTTACTTTTTAGTTTTTTTTTAATTGTTTATAGGAGTTTAATATTTTTGTTAATATTTGTAATTATTCTGCCCTCATTTCTAAAAGAATTTAACAATATATCTCAATATAACTGCTTTTTCTCTCTGGCACTAGCATATTTACAATTTTTTAATAATGAGAAAAGTGTTGTGAATAATGTAAAAAAGAGGTCCAATGATGGTGAAAATATTCTGAAACTAGATAGATGTGATGGTAGCACAATATTGTGAATGTCCAAATTACCACTGAAATGCACATTTCAAAATGGCTACTGACTTTTACACATTTGCAGAATATCAGCTACCCTTCTAGAATCCTGCTCATTAAAAATAGGTATTCAGCTGCCAGTGTGTCACCTGTAAATTTTGAAATGTCACCTTTCCAGTACTTATCGCTCTTATTTCTTTTTCTCTTTGCATTGCACTGATGGGATATTCCAGCATGCTGGTAAATCATATTAGTGTCGTGGACACGATTTCTTCTTCAATATTTTAGGGGAATTCATCTGTTGCTCCTGCCACAGGACCCTGCCATGTCATTTTGGGAGGTATTTGTTGTTTACTTAATTCCTTCCTTTAGTGATTTATCTGTTTTTCTCCATCCTAAATTGACTTTGGACACATATATTTTCCAAAAATGGGTTCATTTGCTGGAGATTTAAAAATTTTGATAAGGGGATCCAAGTAAGATTATATTAACAACTGTAGCATTTTCTTACACCTGTGGTGATTTCTCACAAACTTACTTTTATGTATTTATGTTCAAACTCTCTTTATTTTTTTCCATGTGAATAGACTTCTGACTAAATTTCTCTATTTGTTGATTTTTTCCAAAGAATTTCCTGTGATATTCCTCCTTCAGTTCTAGGATTTTACTTCCTTGTAATTCATTAAGTATAGATTTTACCTTTATGATTTACTCCCTTCTCCTTTGCCTGTGTTTGTTTAGTGGAACTTTTAACAACAGCATCATCAAACTTAAAGTTTTTATTTCTTGAGACTAGAGTGCATTTGTGTTCATTTGCAGTGTGAAAGATAAACTGGAGGATCTTTTTGGTATAGGATCCTCGCAAGTCTTAGTTAAGTAAATACTCACATTTATAACAATCTGCCAAACTGTTTTCCAGAACAATGGTACCTCATTTTGAATCCTCACCAGTCATCGATGGACATTGCAGTTTGTTCCGCATCCTGGATAACACATGGTGTTGTCAGGTTTTCAAGTTTAGACCTTTTACAGCAACACTGTCCAGGATGGCAGGCACTCATCACATGTGGCTATATGCATTTAAATTAATTAGAATTAAGCATTCACTTCCTCAGACACGTTGGCCACACTTCAAGTGTCGTTGGACAGTGCAGGGAGAGGACATTTTCCCTCACTGCAGAGGTACAGGTGGGGCGAACCCGGCGGGGTGGGCGCCGCGGGGGGTCCTGCGCAGCAGGCCTGCGACCGGTTCTCGGGGCAGCCTCGTGTGGCTTTAGAAGAGAGGAAGCAGAGTTTGATTAGTCTTTTCTGGCTTGATATAGCTATGGAGGCTGAGTGCCCTATGCGGGGGCACTCAGCGCAGACGTCACGGCAGGGTTTTGTCTTGTTTCAGGCACCAGCGACGTTTTCAAAACTCAAGATGGAGATCAAGAACAGCTGGGGCCACCCTCTGAGCAAACCGCCCACCTGCTCCCCGCTGTTGATGGTCAAGCAGGAGGCCTCCAGCGACGAGGGTGAGTGGGGGCTTGGAGGGTTCGTGGGTTCGCCGGCACTCAGTGGCTCACTTGGCCCCGGCCTCCCGGTGGGGCGCTCTTGTCGGTTCTACCCCCCCATCCCCCCCACCAGGTTCTCCCCGTCCCACCTGTCCCCTGCGCCCCTCCAGCCCTAACCACCCACGCCCCGGGTTCTCACCACGTGGGCTTGTCCCCTCCCCCCAGCCTGGTGCTGTGCTTATGGGGGCCCCTCACCCCTACACTGCAGGGACACGCCCCTGGCCCCTGCTCCAGCCCCTCCCCAGCCTGCTCTGTCCATCTCCTTCCTTCTGGTTCGGGCTTTGCCAGCTGCTCCTGCGGGGTCATCCTGACCTCTGTCTGTTACAGGCCTGCCCCCCACAGCCACACAGGAAGCTGGTCCTCTGTCCTGTCCCTCTTCTTTCCCTCACCTCCAGGCCTGGGGTCAAGGGTCAGCTCTTGCTCAGGGGCCACTGCCCAGGCGTGGCCTGCCCTAGGCATACCCCACCCTGACCCCCAGCCTTCTGGCCTTCAGGGGTATCTTTCTGGGCCCCAGAACTGCCAGAAAGTTCCAGCCCCTCCCACTCGGTTCCACCTCTGGGTGCTCACTCGCACTGGGCCCAGGGCTGGAGGTGTCCAGCGTGGCCACAGCGGCAGGCTCCAGCTGGCCTGGGCTCAAACCCCTGTCCAGCTCAGAACAGGGGCCCCGGGCTGGGCTTCCCTTCCTGTGACTCTGTGTCATCTGGAAAATGGGCACTGCTGGCCCTCTGAGGGGATCTCTCGGGGCAACTCACAGACTTGATGCCTGTGAAATGCTGGGCCTGGTGCCTGGCCCGCAGCACCAAGACGGGTGGTGGGGGCCAGGGCCGTCGCTGCGTCAAGGGGGCAGTGGGGGCCCGGGCCGTTGCTGCGTCGAGGGGAGTGGTGGGGGCCAGGGTCGTCGTCAGTGCTTTGTCTTTGGGCCACAGTGCCGGCCCACCAGCTTTCTTGCTTTCTGCCACGTTCTCTGTGTCCATTGGCGGAAGCTGCCGGCATGAAAGCCTGGGCTCAGAGCTCCTGCAGCTGCTACCGGGGGAAAGTGGAAGCACAGGTGCGCACCTCGAGTGACTGGAGAGGCCGGTGCCGGGCGCCAGCCACCCCCGGGCAGGCGGCAGGTGTGGCGACAGTCCTGCTGCTCTGTCTGGCAGGCGCTGGCGCAGGGCTCGGGGGTGGGCCTTCTGTGAGCGCCGCTCCCTGGTGGCTGGGCCAGGCTGCCAGGGCCTGGAGAGGCTGTGACCAAGGCCCAGCAGGGATGTGAGGGACAAGGACTCTGATTTGGTGCTCAGCAATATCAGTTGCTTCTGTGCAGAAATTCCACTCAACCCGTTTTTATTTTCCAGTGGAGACTCGCTCCTAAGACGCACCGGAATTGCAGAATCGGCTGGGTGGCGTCTCTTGCTCTGAAGCCCATTTGAAGGCCAGGGAAAGGTGTTCCAAAAGCCCTAGGAGTGCAGGAGCACCCCAGGACTGGAGGGGCCTCAGCAGTGGGCTGGGCGCAGCTGGCAGGCAGGGCTGCTGCCCAGTCTGCCCTTGCCAGAAAGCATCCTCGGGATTGCTCCTGAGCTGGCAGTCCACCCGCCCACTGCCACGTGCCTCCTTGGTGGCGAGTTGGGGTCGCCGGAGCATTTTTTGTCCGGCTGCCGCGGTCCCCTCTTGTGCCCTTGGGGTGAAAGTGACCCCCTGCTCCCCTCCCCAGGGTGCCTGGGCCAGCCCTGGGCCCTTTCTCTACCCGGAAGTTCTGTGCCAGGCCTGCAGGCTCCCCGCTGGGCAGGCCCAGCCCGTGCCATGGTCCACAGGAGATGCAGAGGTGGGCTGTCGAGAAGTGGGTTCTGGCTGGCGGCAGGAAGACAGCCCAGGCTGGGGAGGCTGGGGGCTTTGTCGGGGGTGGGCAGGTGGGCAGCGGTCTCCCTGCTGTCTGTGCATGGCACCACCTGAGACCCTCGGGCCAGCAGGTACCCACTGCTGCCACGCCCCCCTGGGTCCATGCTGGCCCCTCTGGGGAGGAGGAAATGAGTGGGGTGGTGCACCAGCCAGGGTCCCCCACCCACCCCCAGACCTCAGAAGCGGAGGTGGGAGGTGTGCGCCCCATGGGCCTGTGGCCTAGAGCACCTGGGAGGGGGGAGTTCGAGTTGGGGAGGAGGTGGGGGTGGGTCCGCAGGGGGCCAGGCCCCAAGAGGTGTTGGCGCATCCTCTGGGAGGTGCTGTAGGGGCTGCCAAGCCCCAGGCCAGGGAGAGGGGCCAGGGCCGGGGCCTGGCAGCGGGTGTGGGGGTGCAGGCAGCCAGGAGCCTGCAGGGGTTGTGGGAGATGGGGTGGGGAAGGGAGAAGACAGGAGGAAGCCTGTGGGGTGGGGCAGGGTGGGAGCCTTCCTGGCCGAGGAGACTTGGGTCTTACCTGGGTCCAGGTGGGCCCTCGGACATGTCGGTGCCTGGGGATCTCGCCTCACCGGCCAGCGGCACTGATGTTTTTCTCCCTTTTTGCCCCCACCCGCCTGCCCGCTCCTCCTGTTCCAGAAGCATTCCCTTTCTCAGGTGAGGAG
Organism: Cabassous unicinctus; assembly: GCA_029593785.1. Lineage (NCBI taxonomy): Eukaryota > Metazoa > Chordata > Mammalia > Cingulata > Chlamyphoridae > Cabassous > Cabassous unicinctus. Next base: position 25,088 of record JAQZBX010017511.1, on the reverse strand, counting down.
GACATGAGTGAGCCCAAGGCCTTGAAGTCCTTGCTCTCCCTCCAGTGGAAGAACAGACCTGCCAACTTCCTGGCCGAGAGTAATTTCAATGCAGCAGCCACGCTGGCTGAGCCTTTCTGTGCCATCTGCACCCTCTTTTACCCCTACAGCAAGGTGAGCCCCCAGGGCGCCTGCACTGGCTTCACCTAGGGGACCAGTCCCAGACCAGAGCCCACTGGTTCTAGGGATCCCCGGGGTCGGTGGGGGTGCCGAGCACGCCGAGGCCTCTCTAGCTCATACACCTGGGAGGGGCATCCCGGGCACTTTGAAAGTGGCGGCCGGCAATGAGGTAGGAGCCCCCAGGCACATGGGGTTTGCGCAGCCTGGGCTGAAGGGCGAGCTGGATTCTAAGCCATGTGGGGCCATGGCTTGTAGCAGCTGCTGCCACCATGAGTGACGCAGGGCCATTGAGTAAAGGGGGGCAGGTGCCTGGCGGAGAGGGACTTGTGGGGAGGCTTTGCGACCAGGCTGGGGATCAGAGCCAGCCTCCAGGGGTCCCCATGTCTAAGCTGCACCTTCAAGAAGGGCCTAGAGGGGTAAAGCAGCCCTCCTGGCAGAGGGGGTAGCCTGGGGGTCAGTGATGAGGCTGGGGGTCAGGGTCGAGTATTGTGTCTGCAACAGGAGCTGGAGCTGGGGTGAAGCACCCCATGGGCCTGGAGGGGTGCCAAGACCAGGGCGCCCTAGCTGGCCTCCCTGCCTGCTTGGCACCGGCTCTGTGCCAGCCTGGGCCTGGCGCTCCTTCCAGATGAGCCCCCTTTGTGGGTGGAAACCTAGCCTCTCTCCCGAGCCACCAGCTACTGCCAGTTTCCTCTTCCTCTCCTGACTCCTTCCTGCCCCAGGACCCGCAGTGGCTTCCTTCCTGTCTGTGCCTCACACCAGTGGGGGCGGCCATGCATGGGGAGGGGATGCCCTGGCCTAGGTGGCTCAGCTACCCATCCCTACTCCCCTTTCTTTGTGGTTTTGGTTCCTTCTTTAAGTTCCCTCAGTTGCCAGTTCTTCCCGGAAGCCTTTCCCGCCTGCTGGCCTGTCCCTGCTGGCTCTGGTGCCCCCTTCACAGAAGTCCTCCCCTCACAGTGACCCCCCATCACAATCCCCCGTTCTGCAGTCCGCTAGTTCCCACCGTGTTTATCAGCCCCCAGAAGGCAGGATATGTTAGCTGAGGTGCCCTAGGGGAGCCTCAGCCCTGAGGCCTGCATCCCCAGGGCCGGGGAGACTGAGCAGGCTCCAGCAGGCCTGGCGTGGGAGCTCCCAGAGCCGCCTGGCCCTGCTGTCTCTGAGCGGGATTCGCTGCTCTGACCATTTAAACAAATAACACACAATAGCCAAATGTCCCCCGCAGCATGTTTCTGTCTCTGCTGCCAGAGAGGCTGCTGGGAGTCAGCATCATGGAGACCTCACTTCAGCTAGACACTCTCTCAACTACAGTTGCTAAGCAAAGCATTCATGACCAGATTTAATCACATGCCACCGAGCAAGCACACATGGCAAGTGGGCCCCGCAGGACAGCCTGCTTCTAGGTTCCGAACCCTCTGGGGCCTACCCACCAGCATGCCTGCGTCTGGTCTCGGCCGGCACTGGTTCCCAGGCCCCCATTTGTTTCTTGTGATAGCCACTGTGGCTGGAAGAGTTGACTCATTTGGAAATTAAAGCAGTTTGCAGTGACAGCCTCTTCTCTCTGAGGCACCCAGGGTGCAGGTGCTCGGCCCTGGGCCCCACAGGTGGGCTGTCACTCCTGTGGTCCCCACACAGGCAAGGCAATGCCTCCCCAGCCGTGGGGCATGTTTGGGGAGCCCCCTCAGAGCCACAATCCTCCTACAACACCTGGGAGTGTGCTGCGGCTCCAGGTGCTGCAGAGAGTCTTGGCCAGGGCAGCTGAATGCTAGTGCCGTGGGCAGAGGATCATCATCTCTGCCCGCTGGTTCATTCAGTAAGCTTTTCTGGGGCTGGCTCTGGGTGGTACCATCCTGGGACTGGCACATGACCACCTGGGCGCACACTGGAGGGGGTAGAGCAGCATGTCAGGCGAGGCTCAGTACAGGGCAGTCAGCAGGTGAAGAGCGGAGACTAAGCAGAGGCTGGAGCACTACAGGGAGGACCTTACCCATGCAAAGGTCCTGGGGCTGGGCCCAGCCTGGTGTGTTGGAGGAAGAGCAAGGAGGAGCCTGTTGGCTGGAATGAGGGAGCGGAGAGGGGTGGGCAGCAGGCCGACTGTGGCAGGGTTGATGGGGTTGGGGCCCTGGGTGGGAGGGAGTCAGGAGGTCTTGGCAGGGTCCGGCTGGGATCTGAACTTGTTTTGGGAGAATCTCAGTGTTGCCTGGAGCAGGGATTGAGGGGCTGGAGGCTGCGTGGGGCACCAGGGACGCTGTGGCAGCCTGACAAGTAAGAGGTGCCAGGATGGTGGCCTTGGAGGGTGAGAAGTGGGTGAGAGGCATGTTTGCAGAAAGCCACAGAATCTTCTGGAAGGCCGTGTGAGGGCTGGGAAGGAGGACACAGGCTAATAAACGACCACAGGTGCCTGGCCTGGGCTCCAGTTTGGCAGCATGAGGGGTTCTCTGGCCTGTCGGAGCCCTGAGAACCACCTGAAGGGTGCTGTCCCTCAGTCCCTGCAGACCAAGGAAGCACCCCAGGCCGCGCTCCGGGACAGCACCTCGGCCTCCGCATAGCTTTCCAGAAATATTCGGAAGACCAGGCTGCTGATCCTAGAGATGTGCTTCAGCGCCAGCGACAAGAACACGGAGCCGTTGCCCACCAACTCCCACATTGGTGATGACGGGACCAGCCTCCTGATCATCTGCGCCAAGTGCTTCCTGCAGATCCATGCCAGTGAGTGCGGGGCAGGACCAGGGCCAGGCCCCCAGTGCTGCCTGCAGGACGACCCAGTGATTGTCCCAGCCAGGGTCAGGCCTGGGGCCTGGAGCTGGGAAGGAAGCCTGAGGTCACGGGGGACATGTTTTGTGTAAGGGGCTCCTTGTGGAGGGTCTGCCCCAGCTCTGTTCTCTGGCAGCTGCTGAGGTTGTGGTGCTGGGGAGTCACTTCCCTCGGGGCATTTGCAGGACTTGGCATTGCTGGCCGTCTCTCAGGGGAGTCCCCTGTGGGTTCTCACGATTTCCAGGTCATCCTTCCATAGCAGGGCCAGAAATCCCAAGTGGCGCCACACAGAGTGGGAGCACCCTCTGTGGTGAGGGCCCAGTCACTGGGAAGGAAGGCGCAGTCGCCCTGGAGCCATCTAGGACCTGGGGCAGGTCATGCCAGTCCGAGGGGACTGCCAGCCAGGTGTCCAGGAGACGCTAGCAGGGCAGCTTCCCATGATTCCAGAGGTGCCTCTCTCAGCTTGACACGGCGATTTCACCCTGGTCTCCAGGCCTCCCTGACCACGGCCGGGGGAGGGAACTCTGCTCTTGGCACCAGCCCCCACGGCTCAGCCAGAACCACAGACAGGCCACTGGCTGCTGCCCCTGCCCCGGGTGGAGAGGGTGGGAACCAAGCGTGGGATTGAACTGCCAGCAGCAGGAAGAATGCCTCTTGGAGACATTTAATCCCGCGTTAATCATCTGTACTTTTTGGCCAGGGAAGGCGGCTGGGGGTCTGTCTGGTTCCCTCCCCCTGCCCTGGTGCTTGCCCAGGAGTTAATTTTGTCTTCTGACTGGGGGCCTGTTGGCTCTGCCTTGCTGGGCCTCTGTGAGAGCTGGGCCCCTGGGTAGGCGGCCCCCGGGAGCACAGGCCACAAGGCAGGGGCAGAGGCCTGACGCCAGCCCTGGGGTGAGGCCTAGTGCCTGCCCTTTGACCTCAGGGGGCAGGAGGTCGTGCCCACGCTGACAGGGAGGGGCCTTTGTGGTTTTGGCTTCATCTGCAGCAGGTGCTTCCTGGGCTGAGTGCCAGCGTCTGCCTTGAGACCTGGCTTCAGAGGGGAGATGAGCTCCCTTTCACCAGGAGGAGGCCTCCCCCAGCCGCCTCCTCAGCTGAGCGCATCTGGCTCCTTGACTAGAGTTCCAGCTTTCATGGTGTGTTTGTGAGAGGGACCCTCGCTCCTGGGGCGTGCCGTGCGGCCTTGTGGGGGACAGTCCCGCATTGCAAGACCTCGAGAAGCCAGTTGGGCCCCACCCCACCCACAGAGCCTCCCTTTGGTGGGCGACAAGCCCCTTGGGGAGCCTGTGCAGTGTGGCTGGTTGGGGACCCCAGGCCAGTCAGAGCGTCACTGGCACTCTCCATCCTCACGCCCCTGCCCCACCTCGCTGGACCTCGGGCAGCATTCCGTATGACCTCCGATCCGATCCGTGGTGGCACGGAGGGCAGGCCTGCCTTCCCCAGGCCCCCCGGCTCTGACGCCCCCAGCACAGACGCCCCCGAGCCCTGCTGGCTTTTTTCAAACTGCCACTTTATCCGTTTTCCACCTTCTCTTGCAGCCCTTTAGAGCCCAGGTCAGAGACAGCCATGGGCCCCTGAGTCTTTTTGGGAGGAGCCGTTCGGGGGGTGGGGGCCCCCGAGTCAGGGACAACTAGGGGCCGGCAGGCGTCCTCCTGGCAGCTGCGTCCCAAAAGAGCATCCCAGCCACAAGGCCCAGACATGTCCCTGCCCAGCTGTCAGGAGGGAGGCAGTGCGGGAAGGAGGGCCTGCGCTGGGTGCCACCGCAGCGTTCTAGAAGGGCCCGCCCGTGCCCGCTCATCTGCTGCACCACCTTGCAGGTAGCTACCGCATCCTGCCTGAGCTGGTCAACGAGGGCTGGATGTGCTCCCCATGCACGGTGCACACCTGGACTGCGGTAAGGTGCCCTGTGGCTGGGGCGGGGTTGGCCCAGCAGCCCAGTGCACCCAGCCCTTCCCCCGGGGCTGGGGCCGGGCCATGCGGCTTGCGGTGGGGCCTGCCTTCCCCTAACTACGCCCACCTGGTCCCCACAGGAATGCTGCATGTGCAACCTCCAGGGAGGGGCGCTGCAGATGAGGACTGACAGGAAGTGGGTGAGGCCCCGACCCGAGTCTGGCGGGGCTGGCTGGGGTGGCCCGCGCATCTGTTATGTGCACCTCCCTGTCTGACAGCGTGGACCTGCGGGCCCACCAGCCTCTGTGAGTGGCCCTCAGCTCGGAGCCACCAGCCCTGCCTCCCCTCCCACTGCCCTGCCCTCGCCTACTCTAGCTCCCCGGAGGCCTGGTGCTCCTGCGACCGTGTCCCCCCGCCCCCAGGTGGATCCACTTCATCTGTGCCATCGCGCTCCCCAGGTGCGGTTCCTGAAACTGGGCGAACGACACCCCGTGGACATCAGCGCCATCCCCGGGCAGCGGTGGAAGCTGGTAAGCCCGGAGGCTGCTGGGCCATGCGCTTCCTCTCTGGCAGTAGCCGCGCCTCTGCATGGGGATAGGCAGCCCTGAAGAAGCCAGGTTTGCCCGGTGTCACCTTTTTTTTTTTTATGGTAACACGTATAGCACGTTTCCCTTTTAACAAATTTTAAGTGAATAACTGCACAGCATTAATTACGTTCCCAGTATTGTGCTCCCATCACCACCGTCCATCGCCAAAACTTTGTCGTCCCAAAAGGTAACTATGGCCATTGAATGTTCACTCCCCGTTCCCCTGGCCTCCCCCTGCTCTTGACAACCCCCAGCCTGCCGCCTTTCTCTGTGGTTTTACATGTTCTGGACATTTCGTGTAAGTGAACGCAGACAGTATTTGCCCTTTTGTATCTGGCTTCTTTGACTCAACAGACGTCTTCAAGGTTCATCCATGTTGTTGCAGCTCTCAGAACTGCTTTGCTTTCCAGGGCTGACTGAGATTCCAGTGCACGTAGATACCACACTTGGTTTCTCTGTTTGTCTGCTGGTGGACATTTGAGTTGTTTGTGTCTCTTGGCTATTGTGAATAATGCTTCTAGCAACCTTTGTGTACAAATTTTTGTTTGAGTGCCTGTTTTCAATCTTCTGGGGTCTATATCTAGGAGGGGAATTGCCAAGCCAAAGGGTAATTCTGCGTTCAGCTTTCCGAGGAGCCGCTGGTCGGGTTACATTTCCACCAGCAGCATGAGGGGTTCTGATTTCTCCATTTCCTAACCAACAATTGTTCTTTTTTTTTTTTTTTAATGAAATTCATCCCAGTGGGTGTGAGGTGGTAGCTCATTATGTTTTGTTTTTTGTTTTTTATGACAGTATCTGTACATTTTTTTAGGTGGAATTCACATAACATAAAATTAACCATTTTAAAAGTACAGTCAGCGACATTTATTACATTCACCACTTTGGGCATCAGCTTTATCTATGTCCAGAACCTTTTTATCGACTCCAAAGGAAACCTCATACACACAAAAGGAGTTACTCCACATTCCCCACTCCCCTCAATCCCTGTCAGCCATTAATGGTCTTTCTGCCTCAGTTGATTTGCCTATTCTGGATATTGCATAAAAATGGAATCTTTTGAAACTGTGACCTTTGTATCTGGTTAAGTTTTGAAAACACTTAGCATGTTTTCAAGTCTTTTCCATGTTTTAGTTTACACCATTACCTCATTCCATTTTATGACTGAAAAGAATTCTAATCTATGTATATAATACATTTTGGTTATATATTCATTAGGTGATAGATATTTGGGTTGTTTCCACCTGTTATTGTGCAGAGTGCTAATATGAACATTTCTATACAATTACTTGAATATCTTCCTTCTATGTTGGGGGCTATATATCAAGGAAGAAAATCATTAGGTCATCAGCTAATTCTATGTATATCTTATTCAGTGATTGCATAAATATTTTCCATAGTGGTTGTACCATTGTAAATACCTACCAGCTATGTACAAGGATTCCAATTATGCCACATGTTCACCAACGGTTATTTTATTTTATTTATTTTTATAAATATATATTTTTTTATTTTTCAAAAGATACCTAATTTACACAGTTGTTACACAAAAAATTTAGGGATGCCCATACGCCCCACTCCCCACACCTCCCATACCCTTCCACCTAAACACCCTTCATTCGTGTGGCACATTCATTGCAATTGATAAACACATCCTGGGGCTTTGCCATTAAGCATGGACCATAGTTCACATTGTAGACCACACTCTCTCCCCCACAGTTCTGCAGGTTATGGGAAGATATAAAATGGCCTATATCTGTTGTTGCAATGTCACTCAGGACGATTCCCAAGTCCTGAAAAAGACCCCTCATTATGGTTTTGATTTGCATTTCCTTAATGGCTAATGATGCTGAGCATCTTTTCATGTACTTATTGGCCATTTGTGTTTCTTCTTTGGGGAAATGTCTATTCAAGTCCTTGACCCATTTCCAATTGGGTCACTTGTCTTCTGTTGTTGAGTTGTAGGAGTTCTGTATGTATTCTGGAAATTAAACACTTATCAGATGTATGCTTTGGAACTACATTGTCCCTTTTCTGGGTGAGTGTCTTTTTACTTTCTTAATAATGTCTTTGATGCATAAAAGTTTTCAAATTTGATAAAGTCTGATTTATCTATATGTTCTTTCATTGCTCGTGTCTTGGTTGTCATATCTCAGAATCTATTGCCAAGTTAAGATTTTCCCTTATGCTTCCTTCTGAAGAGTTTCATAGTTTTAGCTCTTAAATTTAGGCTCTTGGTCCAATTTAGGTGAATCTTTGTATATGGTGTGAAGTAGGGATCCAACTTCATCCTTTCATGTATGGATATCCAGTCACCTCAGCCCATTTGTTGAAAAGACTGTTCTTTGCCCCTTGTATGTGCTTGGAGTGCTTGTTGTGAGCTGGGGATGTGTGGCTTTATCTCTGGACTCTCACTTCTGTTCCATTGGTCTGTATTCTCCACCCTGAGCCAGGACCACACTGTTTTAATTACTGTAGCCAAGTAGTAAGTTTTGAAATTGGAAAGTGTGGGTCTTCATTCTTTATCAAAATTGTTGTGACTATTTGGAGCCCATTGCAATTGCAGATGTATTTGAGGATTGGCATTTCCACTTCTGCAGAAAAGGCTGCTGGAATTTTGATAGGGATTTGTTGAGTTTGTAGATTGCTTTTGGCAGAAATGACATCATAACAATATTAAATCTTCCAACCCATGGACATGAGACATCTTTCCACTTATTTAGGTGGTCTTTAATTTCTTTCAGCAATGTTTTATAGTTTTTAGCGTAAGAGTTTTTCGCTTCTTGATTAAATTTGTTTCTAGGTGTTTTATTCTTTAAGATGCTATTGTAAATGAAATTGTTTTCTTAATTTTCTCTTTGCTGGTATATGGAAACATAGCTGAATTTTGTGTGTTGATCTCAAGCAAATTTATTTATCTAGTATCTTTCCTGTAGTTTTTTGGGGATTTTTTTATATGTGGAATCGTGTCAGAGAGAGTTTCACTTCTTTCCAATCTAGGCACCTTTTTCTTTTTTTCTTGCCTCATTGCTGTGGTGAGTATGTCCAGTACAGTGTTGAATGACAGTGGTGACAGGGGCTTCGTTGTCCTGTTCCTGCTCTTAGGGGAAAGCTTTCAGTCTTTCACCATTGCATTTTTCAAAGGTGCTTTTTATCATCTTGAAGAAGTTGCCTTTGATTCCTACTTCTCTGAGTGTTTTTATCATGAAAGGATGTTGGACCACCTCCCTTTCTGCTCCCCCATAGCCCAAGGCATTTGGGGACTTCCCCAAAGCTGCCTGCAAACAGCACTCACTCAGCTGTCCCTAGAATCAGGCTAAGATGTCATGCCCAGCAGGTGAGCCGGGGATGAGGGACGGGGCCTGTACTCAGACCCCGTGTGTCTGGGGAAGATAGTCTGGCTGGGCTTTGTAACCACCAAGGGATGGTGCGGGCGGTGCCTCCAACCGGGAGCCTCTTCCTCTAGGGCCACGTTGAGCATTTACCTGGTGCCAGGCTGCTGGCAGCTTGGGCTGAGTGCTCTGCGGGGCTTGTTTCCCAGCTGCCTGGAGCGGCCCCAGCCTGGGGGCTGTCCAGCTCACGGTGGGCCCTGGTGGTCTGGCCTGGGCATGGGGCAGATGGCCGAATCTCAGGCAACAGGCCTGCTGAGGCCAGGGCACAGGCTGGGGTCCAGCCTGCACTGGGCTCGGGGGCACACGGGCCTCATTATTCAGGTGGAGTGACGGCAGGGCAGTGATCAATCCTGCCTGCTGCCTCTTTATGGCTCGCCTGACATTTCCAGCTTGCAGCCTCTTCATTACCAGCTCTTGTAACGATGAATTAAAAATTCTTTTGCACCAGGCTCCCTTGTACTACTTAATGAAGCCGCGCATGGAAGCGAGTGGTTAACCCCTGCTCGTCCGGTGCCCACCATCTTCCCGGGGCTGCGGGACGGTCACTCCAGGGAATGCTGGTGGTGTGGGTCTGGCCCCATCTGCCTGGCGACCAGAGCCTGCTTTAGCCACCCTGGTAAGCCAGGTCTGCGGTAGATCGGACGGCCTGCCCCAGGTTGGAACAGTTCCCAGTGGCTGGGGAGAGGAGACCGGACGCTTCCCGGAGGCCCAGCAAGATCTGGGTGGGGGGCTTGGAATGGGGGCTCAGCTCCAGGGCCCGGACGTGGGGCTCACGGGAAGGGCTCTCCAGCCCTCAGGTCTGGGGCTGCTTTGTGGTGGGAGGGCAGGCCATGAGGAGCCCGCAGGCACTGCCCTCCAAGGCAGGTTCCCCCCGCAGCATGGCCCTCGGCCTCCTTCCAGGCCGTGGCCCACCCCGTGCCCTTGACCACCCTAAGGAGAGACTGAGCTGGGAGCCCGGGAACCAAGCACCATGGCGAGGGCTGAAGGACAGACCATCCCCAGTCACGTGGGTCAAGCGGCCACCTGGGGCTCTGGAACAGTCTGTCCCTTCCAGCCCCTCCACCTGAGGCAGTGTCGTCGCAGCTCAGGGCCCCGGGGACTTGCCCGCACTTGTGGGAGGTGGCGGCTGTGGCGACCTCAGTCCCGTGGCCCACACTGCCCTGAGCTGTAGACCGTGTGCGGTGCCCAGGCCCCTGGCAGGCGGCGTGGCCTGTGTCCGATCCTGACGGCGTAGAGGTTCAGGGCAGGAAGTGGCGCCCTGTGCAGCATGCGTGGGTCCTGTGGGCGGCAGGAGTCAAAGCTGGGTCCTCCTGGCGTCTCCACGGCCATTCCCATGGCCCCCTGGGGGTCTTCGCCTGACCCTCTCGTTGTCCCTCCTCCGTCAGCCCCCCGCTGCTGCATCAGGCACCCTTGGGCTGCGGAGACAGCCTGCTGGCGCTGTGTGCTTTCAAGCTCGCTAGGCCCCCAGGAATGAGGTGGGGCTCACCTCGTCTGGACCCTCTTTGGAGCCTGGAGCCCCCCCACCCCGCCTCCTGCTTCTCTGGCCCCGCTCCCAACAGCCCCAGGCCTGGAGGGTTGAAGCAGCCCCCTCCGTGGCCCGGAGCACGTTGTAGATCAGCGCCTGTCCCTGCCAGCACATGTCCGGTATTGGCAGTTTAATAGCTAGCTCATTGCCATCGATCGGGGGGCGGTGTAGGCTTCCTGCAGCGCAAGTCGCGCTACTTGCTTATCTGGCTTTTGAACACTGTTTACGGAGCTGCGAAGGCCCGGCTCATCAAATGCTGCATGACACAAGTAGCTGGCCCTGGCAGCCGCTGCAGCCTGGAGGGACGAGCCTGGATCCGCTGCCCGGCAGCCCCCTCAGCCGGGCCCCACACCTGGATGCCGACGGGGGCGGCGGTAGGCGGGTGGTGGGGCACCCGGGGGCGGTTCTTGCGGGTGGAGAGGCCACACTCAGCTGCACCTTCTTTACCGAGGAGGTTCTTTTCGGTGCCTTTTTATAGAACTCACAAGACATAAAAGCCACCGTTTTGACTTTTAAAGTGAACAGTTCAGTGGCACCTGGTACACCCATGGTGTTGTGCGACCACCACCTCCATCTAGTTCTAGAACTTTGCGTCGCCCCAAAAGGAGAGCCCTGTACCCAGTAGCTGTCCCTCCCCCTCCCCCGACCCCTGAGCCCACCTGTCTACTTTCTGTCAAGGTGAATTTGCCTGTTGTGGGCGTTTCACATAAATGCGGTCTGCCATCGTGTGCTTTTGTGTCTGGGTTCTCTGACTTGGCGTGAGGTTTTCACGTTGGTGTTGCCACCTGACTCGGCGCTTCTTCCCTTCTTCATCTGGGGGTGCTCCAGTGCGTAGCTCTCTGGTGCCTGCTGGAGAAAGTGCTCTGCAGGCCTTTGGGACAACGGCGGGGGCCCTGGGTGTTCCAGCGCCTTTCCTAGGCCGTGCGTCAAGGCTGGGTGCTTCCGCAGCCAGAGCCCGCGCCACCCTTGGCCTCGAGGCCCTTACCAGGAGACGACGGTAGGGGGGACGGGGGGGGCGGGGGACGGCCAGCGTCCCATGCCCCCGTGTCCCACAGAAGTTCGTGTGCTACCTGAAGCGGCTGAAGAAAGTGACCGGTACCTGCATCCAGTACTCCTACAAGCACTGCTCCATGTCTTTCCACGTCATCTGCGCCCACGCCCCCAGCGTGCTCATGGAGCCCGATGACTGGACCTATGGCGTCTCCATCACCTGCTCCAAGCACACGATGGGGGGCCACGCCGTGAGTGCCCTGCTCCACCCTGCGCAACACCCCCACTGTCAACCTGCCCCGCCCTGCCCTGCAACCCCCATGCCACCGCCCTGCCCTGCCCCTGCCCATGGCCTCCGCTCCGCCCCCCAGGTCCGGTTCCACCGGGCCGTGTCCCTGGGCCAGAAGGTCATCACCAAGAACCGCAAGGGGCTTTACTACCACTGCCGCGTGATCGGCACCACCACCCAGACCTTTTACGAAGTGAACTTCGACAATGGCTCCTACAGCGACAACGTGTATCCCGAGACCATCACCGTGAGCCTGCGGGCGGGCTGGGTTGGGCATGTGGGGGCAGCCCTCAGCTGCGGGGAGGCTCCCCGGGGACCTGCTTGCCCAACAGGCCTGAGGCTGCCTCCGCAGCAGCAGAGCCCCGGCCCCGGAAGCAGTGCCAGGGCGGGAGCTGCCGAGCAGCTTGCCTCCTCTCTTCTCCCAGCTTGTCTCATGGCGTCAAGAGGAGAGCGACCCTTGCCTCCTTGCTGCTGCAGAATCCCTAAACACGGCTTCTCTCAAATGGGAGCCTTCTTGATTTCCAGAGGCTGTTGAGCGCGGCCTGGGGGGATTTAAACAAGGCCCGCAGAGGATGGGAGGGGCGGCCGCTCGTGTGCGGTACCGGGGAAGGGCCACGTCTCAGCTCTCCCGTGGCATTCTGTCCTCAGAGCAGAAACTGCGTCTGGCTGGGGCCCCCTCCTGAGGCAGAGCTCGTGGAACACCGGTGGGCTGATGGCAACACCTACAAGGCCAAGTTCATTTCCTCGGTGACCAGCCACATCTACCAGGTAAGAGGGCAGGCCCACGTGGAACCCCACGAAGCTCCTTTCCTGCGGTCCCCGGCAGACGGGGGCCACACCGCCGTGCTCCCCAGCCTGGACCGGGGCCCGCTGCTTCTGCATTGGGGATGGATCGACCTCGCCATGACAACCGAAGCCTGTGCCAGCTCTCCTGCCTCGGGAGGATGGGACTTGTTCTTAAACCAGAAAGGGCCTCTGTTTGTCTGCCGTTTGCCCTTTACAGACGTCTTCCTGTTTCTCGCTTTTGATTCTTGTTTTTATTTTAACGTGGATTGGGTAGTTTCTTTTATGATTGTGGAATTCCTAGTTGCTGGTTAGAGGAATTATTTTAAATGTGAATTCTGGCTGCAGAGTCGCCCGGATTCCAGCACGGAGGGCGATCGCTGCTCAGCCTGTGGTGTTTGCTTGTTCTTACTTACCCTCTGCGTGCCCCACATGAGCACACTCTCGTGCTTTTTTATCACAGCCCTTTTTCTCTCACGGCCCTGATTTGCCGGACTGGGGGCGTTGGAGGCCCAGAGAAAGGCTAAGAACCGTGCGTGATCCTACCACTAGTCTGCGAGACGCTCCTGCCCCCATTGCATGGCCGCCCACCTCCCGCCCTGCCCTCGTTCCTATCCTGAGGCTGTGATGGAGGCGGCGCCCCCGTCTTCCCACAGACCTAAGGTCAGCGCAGGCCAGGGACCCAGGGTGCAGGACGCACGGACCCTGTCTCGGGCCTCTCCCCCGGCACGCGGCTGCGCCCCATGGCTGGGATGTGACGGGGAGGTGGCCTCAAGATGAGGGGGCGCTGCGGAGAGACCCCCAGCTTCAGAGAAGCCACGGTAACCGTGCCGCCCCGCCCGCTTGCATGGGGTCTCAGCAGCCTTTGGTAGCCCTTGCCCTTTTCTGAGACCGGAGTGGAGCAGATCTGCCTCCCGCAAGCATATCTGGGGACAATGGAGGCAGAAGGGACTCACAAGGAGAATAACGGGGGTGACCCCCATGTGGGCTACCCTGGTAGCTCCTCTCTACACTGCGGCTTTCCTGGGGGACGCAAGGGCTAGTATCCAGGGTGGATTTTGGCTGGAGGGGCTCATTGTCGACCGTCTTCCTCTCCCACCTGGCCCTGCTCTGCCACCCCCGGAATCCAGTTGATTCCCTGCTGCCCCTCCCCACTAACCCCACCTCAGACTCCGGGATTCTGCTCCTGCCTTAGGGAAGCCGAATGTGGCCAGCTCGGCTCCCTCTGGGAATCTGTGCTGATCAGGGCTTAAGACCAACCCCAGGCCTGCAGGTGGTGGTGGGGCCGGGGAAGGGGACCCCAGCCGGGCCAGTGCACCCCAGCCCCCCCCCCAGGACACCGCCGTGGGCCTGGCGAGGTTATGGAGGAAGTGTGCTCCCTCAAACCGCCATCGCAAGGAAACGCACTTCCCAGCTGGAAACAACGTCCTGGCTGACTTGGTTCTCGCCTGCGTGTGAGATCTATGCCTGGCGTCTAGCCGTTTTCCTCTTGCGAGCCCTCGCGGGTGGATGGCAACTTGTGCTTGTGTCTGTGAGAGAATAGGCTGGCGGTGCAGCCCCGAGGCAGGATGGCCTCCGCCCAGTGGGAGCACACAGCAGTGGGGTGAGTGCCGGGCACTCCTGGGGGGAGACGCGCCCTCAAGAGGAGGTCCCAGCAGCTGCGGCTCCATGGGAGGGCGTCTTAGGAGCAAGGAAGACGCCAAGCCAGGGGCGCCCGAGAGGGGCGTGGAGCACGTGCTTCAGAAGTCCAGCTAAGCATGTGCTCATGTCTCTACCTCCCTCAAGAAACTCGTGAAACACAGGGCCGTGCTTGGAAATGACAAAGGGAGCGCTCAATGGCTCTCAGGTGGCAGCAGCCCGTCCTGAAAAAAAACCAAAAGAAACAGCCAGCTACCCTGGCTGGGAGCAGAAGCTGCCCCTTAAGGTGTTCACGAGACAGTTCCCGGGGAAGGTCCCGCAGGGCAGAGCTCACCCCCGAGGAGGCGAGGTGACAATCTGACCTCAGGCGATTCGGAGAGGAACTTGTTTAATGTCCTCCAAGCGCCTGGGCAGGGAAGGGGGGATGGCGGCTCTGCATGGCAGGAGGGTACGCAGTCAGTCATGGACGGTCACGAGGGAACCCAGCGAGAGCATTTGGTGATGACATGTGGTTGTTGGCCGTGAGATGCCGCGAGGTGGTGGCGGGACTGCTGCCTGCGCAGACCCAGCGGCGGCACTTGGCTCCGTGGCCGTCCCTCAGCAAGCACAGCGAGCCCGGGTAGCGCCCGGCAATAGCGTGGCCCACCCGGTGCCCGCGGGTGCTGGCTTCCCGCCAACGGCCCCATGGGCAGGTGCTTTCTAGAGACCCTCGGGTCGGAGCCAGGAGATGCCCACACGCCAGGGCCGCGGGCCTGCTGTAGGCCTCCAGCACACTGCTCTAGGCACGCGCTCTCCCATCCGTGGCACCCCCAAAATGCTTTTGAAAGATGCTGCATGAGATACTACCATCGGGGGAGCCTGGGAAGAGGGCACAGGGGTCTCTGGATGGGTTCTGACAACTGCATGGGACTCTGCAGTGATCTCTGGTATAAAAAGGTGCAGACACCACTGCCTAACAAGTCCACCTGGAGATTGCTGGTGCCAGGTCCTGGAGGTGCTGAAACCGGGAAACCTGGAAACCGTTTGACCTGTGTAAGCTCCAGCTTTCCCACCCACCCCTCCCCACCCCCGCTCCGACCAGGGGGTTCTCTCCCTGAAGGCTTTCGAAAGCCCACCAGGATCTGCAACACCATCAGCTTTCTCTCTTCTTGTTGAGTTTTTGTTCTTCCTTGGGAGACTCCAGAGCCTATCTCCCAGGCCTTTTGACCTAGAAACCTGCACTAGTTTCATCCAAGCTTCTAGACCTTGCTTTCTCTCCCAGGGAGCCTGCTTCTCGGCCCAGGTCACAGGCTGCAATTAGAATGGCCCCACCCCCCAGGAGGGGCTGCTGCAGCGCGACCCCCACAAACCTGGGCCACCAGCACCCCCACCGAGATCCTGCCCGGCCTCCCTGGGTCCAGTCCAGCAAGACCTCAGCCACCCCCATCGACCTGGCTCACTCCCTGAGACAGCCGAGGACCTCGATGCCGGCCCTATCCCCTCTGTCAGCCCCCAGGCACCACAGCCACTCCTGCAGCCAGACCCAGCGGCCTGCAGTGCTGGGTGCTCCCGGGCCAGAGGCAGGGGCGCTGGTGGTGTGCGCCTCAGGCAGTCTGGGGACTCGGGGACCTCCCCTCTCGCCAGGACTCAGAACTTCCTGGAGCCTGAGCTCTGGGCCTGGCACCAGGACCGCCAGCTTCTCCGGAGTGTCCAAGGGCCCAGGCCATGGTTGTCCAGCAGGAAAAGGCCTGAGCTAGGCCAGGGAGTCCTGGTCTGCCCACCACCCCCACCCCGATGGTTGTTGGGGATGGGGCTGTCCGTGCTCACTGCCAGGCTTCTCTGCCCAGCAACTGCCACCCGCGCCTGACCAGGCTGCCCCCGGGGCGGCCCACAGGGCTGTGGGGGCCTCATGGTGGGGCCACACTGGGAGAGGGGCCTGGGGGCTGGGCCACCCTGCAGCAGCACCACTGCCCTCCGGCCTCGCCAGACCCTTGGGCCTCTGAGTTTTCTGAACTTCGCAAACCACTTGTTAACAATTTGAATTTTTTAAAGTCAAAAGTGAAACCTCTGGAATCTGAACCTCCCACTCCCCAGGCCCAAAACCTACAGGCTGCAGAGCCTTTCCTGGGCTATGGCAGGCCTGGATCCACTGCCCTCAGCCCTGCGTCGCTGTGCATGAAGGGTCTCCCCAGGACTTCTCTGCATCTTGGCCTCAGGTCACCATCCCTGTCCCTCACTTTAGGCTGGAGCTGGGCTGGACAGTAACTTCTAGAATATCTTCTATGAACTCTGTCACCCCGAGTTGTGACTATTTTTCATCACCCTCCCACGTGTCTCCTGTCCTTGCCCTTTAATTTGCAATAAAACGACAAGCCCTGAGAAAGCCTGGGCGCGAGGCCCAGCTCGGGACCCCCAGTGCCTCCGCCTCGGTGAGGAAGCCTCCAGCATCTGGGCCGAGACATGGTTTGGAGCTTTGAGCAATTTGATGTGCTGCTGCCATGAGCTCGGGGACGGAAGCCCCCAGGCACTTGTGGGGACGATGCGCAACCGGTAGCCCCAGCTGGCCCCCTAGATGGAAGCTTTGGGCCGGCCCCCACTGTGACTGGCATCTACTCTGGCTGTCCCTCCCCCTCCCCAAGTGGTCAACTGAACCACTTCACAAGCAAAGCCCCCCTGAAGCTTGAGCATGGGCTGGGGGGTGTCCCCTCAGTGAGCAAGTGGGGGGGCAGGAAGCCGGACGTGGCTGGGTCTCAAGCTGCAGGGCTTCAGCGCAGCCCCCTGAGAACAGCGTCCCCTTTGCAGGTGGAGTTGGAGGACGGGTCCCAGCTGATGGTGAAGCACGGAGACATCTACACCCTGGAGGATGAGTTCCCCAAGAGAGGTCATGGCTGGTGAGTGGCCGAGCTAGGCCGGAGGATGGGTGGGGAGCCACTCAGGGTCCTGGGGGAAGGGCATGGGGAAACCCGTCTGCACCCCGGGTCAGGGCTTGGGGCTCTCCAGGCCGGATTTACACCAACTAGAGAAGAAGTGTGCGGGGTCACATCTTCCAGGGCTGTGTCCATGCCCCCTCCTCCCTGCTGCTCAGCTGGGGAGGGGGTCCCCCAACCAGAGTCCCCAGGTGGGCTCTAAGGGGGCCTGCTGAGGTGGCAGGAGGGGCGAAGGGCAGCCCCTGACTTCCTGCTGAGGAGGCTCCTGGACGCCACCGGCAGCCTGGCCTCGAGGAGCCCGGGAGCTTTCCTGTTCAGAGGCCCCCAGAGCAAAGCTGGGGGTCCCAGGACAAAGGCCCGACTTGCTCCCAGTGCTGCCGTGGCTCCCTTGCTCTTGTCCTTCTTCAACCCAACTGCGGTCTCTGGAAGGGCTGGTGGCTCCTGCTGTGGGCAATGGCTGACCTCCGGGCCCTCTACCTGCAGACCACTGCCTGCGCCCCAGCAGAGAGCGGCGGGGTGGCGGGACGGGGCGGGCCAGGGCGCACAGCTGCCCTTCTCTGGGTGCCTGCACCTGGCCGGCTCTCAGAGGGTCAGTCGCTGAGCCCCTCCCCGCTAACCCCGCGTCCTGGTTTCCCGCAGTCAGTCAGCACGCGGGCGCCACAAGAAAATGTCTTCGCGGGCAAGGAGGTGAAGGCAGCCAAGCGCCCGCGGGTGGGCACCCCGCGTGCAGCCGAGGACTCGGGGCGCCGCGCGGACTACCTGGTCTTCACGGAGAGCCTCCTGCAGGCGCCGTGCGGGCCCGGGACCCGGTTCTAGCACCCCTCGCCCGCCGGCTGGGGCGGCCCTCCTAGCACAGTGAGACCCCGAGAAGGGGGGCCACGGCCCGGGCGCTGCTCGCTCTGAACTGCCCTCGCCTCTGCCCGAAACTGAGAGACCCTGTCCGCCCGGCAGCGACAGTGGCAAGCAGGACACCGGCGCGGCCTAGACTCAGGGAACAGGGTCCCACAGGCTGGGAGCCATGGGGGCGGGCCGCCCCGCTAGCCCCTCTGATTTTTAAACCATGTAAAGCTCTCCTGGAAAAGGTCTTACTGCATTCCCTACCGAGCAACCTTTGGGACTGTGACTTCTGTACATAGCAATCACCTTTGAGAAGTTCTTTCTGTAAACGCATAGTTTTTTTTTTTTTTTAAAAAAGACAAGAAAAAAAAGGAAAACAAAGAAAAGAAAAAGAAAAAAAAACAACCCAAAGTTGTTTTCTAGATTTGTAGCTACACACACACACACACACACACACACACACACACACATACACGTTCTTCTTAGAACCAAGATACACTAATGGAGGTGAAAGCAGTGCCCCAGCTGGAAGGCCCCGTTGCCCACGCACAGAATATTCCGGCTTCGTACTCTCGCCCGCACTGTGGCCAAGCCCAGCGCCTGTCCCCTCACTGCACCCGGTGGCAGAAGCCCGGCAGTGTCCCCTGGTGGCCGGGACCCAGAGCCCCTGTCCCACCTGCTTGCACCTTTGCAGAATAAACACCTTCGCTTCTGACAGGCTCCATTTTTGCTTCTTCCCCCGGGTGAGCATCATTCCACAGCGTGGGGAGTTTCCTTAGGCAAGAGATGCCCCCAGCCCCCGGAGGTTTACCGGCCGCCCAGGGTGCGAGTTCCCTGCCCAGCACCTGTGCGGCGACGTGAGCAGGTGGCAGGTGCGCCAGAGCCGGTGGCGCCCGCCTGGCCCTCTACTTTGGCCCGTGGGTCACGGCCGTTGGCACAGGCATGTCGGGGGTCCCGCGGCCCGAGCCCCGTATGCGCCTGTGGGTCTGAGAGAGGGACCCGCCTTCTAGGGGCTTGAGCTGCCGGCCCAGGTGGGAAGGAGGGATCTGCGCCCGCTCAGGCATCCCCTCCGCTTCCAGTCCCCCACGGAGCCCTTCCCAGGGAGCGACCAAAAAGATAATGTATAAAAAATAAAAATCGAAACAACATCGAATCTTCTCGCGGCTCCCAGACCAGAGAGCGCTATTTAAGGGAGATGGCACGCATCTCTCCGGGCAGGGGGCAGAGAGGCACGGAGAAGCGTGGGGCAGGAGGCTTTGTGGGGGTCGGCCCTGTATCATATGTAGTTTGAAAACACTGTTTATGCTGTACAGAGAAGGTAGCCCCCGGGGAGCTTCTCTCTGGAACCCGCTTCCTTGCTGGGGGGTGTGGGGGGCGGGCAACTGCGCACTTGGGCTGCAGAGCAGCAGGTGGCAAAGGTACATTTTTGCCCGGCAAAGATTGATCTGTGTCTTACTATATGCAAAAAAGAAAAAACCCACCCTGTCCCCCTCCCCGTCCCCAGATTAAGGATGCAATGTATTTTCTGACTAGTTTCCCTGCCTCAAGGTTCCTAATGAATTAAAGGTTCTTGAGCACTGTGGAGTTACAGCCTCAGTGTGGTTCCAAGCATCTTCATTTCAGAGCCTGGAGGAGGGGCGGGGGTGGGGGGCGCAGGGGGCTCGTGTTGCCTTCTCAGGTGGATCAGATGTCAGGGCCCTCCGTCCTGCACCCCACCTGTGGGCTGATGGCACCACTGGCCAGTTGAGGGGGTCTGTGCCTTCCCTGCTCCAGGGCCAGAAGTGGCCAGGTCCTCAGGGGCACGGGTGTGGGGGCCTGTGGCTGCATGTCCCTTCTGCTACCCAGCCAGAGGTGCCCCCGTGCCAGTGGCTGCTCCCTCCCACCCCCTCTCAGCCTGGGGAGCCTAGTTTGAGGTGGACGGCAGGTGGATCCACCAGCCCTGGGGTAAGGCCAGGACCCCGGGAGATTCAGCATGTGCCCCCCCACTCAGCCAGGATCGGGGGACCTGCTGTGTACCTGGTCCTGTGGCCCCCGCCCTCAGGGAGGGGGGGCGGCCATCCAAGTGTGAGAAGAGAGCCACAGAAGAAAATAGGGTGAGGGTATGGGGCCTGCTGGCTGGGGGCATGGTGGTACTTTCCTCAGGCAGGCCTCTCTGGGAAGGGGACTTCTGAGCAAAGACCTGAAGGAGGTGAGAGAATGAGCCACGGGGACATCTTGGGCAAGAGAGTGCCAGGCAGAGGGCGTAGCCCGTTCAAAGGCACTGAGGCAGGACCAGGCTTGGCATTTTGGAGGAACAGTGAGGTGGTCTGGGGGGCTGGCGCAGAGCCAGCCAGGGGGAGAACAGGAGGAGGGGAGGGTGTAGAGGGGACAGGGCAGGTGGTGCAAGCCCTGGTGGGCTGCAGGGAGGACATGGGCTTTTCCCCCAAGGGACATGGGAGCCATGGAGGGCTGCGGGCAGAGGGACGGGCCCTGACTCAGGTGCTCACAGACGCCCTCTGGCTGCTGCAGGGAGGACAGACGGGGGCCATGTGCACTGAGAAATGGGCTGATTTAGGGCTTGTGAAGGCAAAGCCGATGGGATTTGCTGACAGATGAGTTTTGGGGCAGAAGGCAAGAGGAGGAAAGGGTGATCAGAAGGATGTGAACATTGTTGCCTGAGCACCTGGGAAGTCAGTGCTGCCAGAGCCGGGGTGGGCAGGCGATGGGGAGCAGGGAGATCAGTAGCTCAGAATGCAAGGTGATGCCAACGAGCAGCCGGGTACACGGTTCCGGGCCCAGGGCTGGACCTGGCGGAGGTGCCAGCCTAGTGGCAACTTGTTTAAAGCCTTGACTTTGGACCAGGTTGCCGTGGCAAGGAGCAAAGATGGAGGCGGGCAGGGGACCCCAGACTCAGCCCTGGGGAGACCTGTGTTAGGACAGTGGCAGAAGGACTTGGAAGAACCTGAGTAGGCATTTGTCTCTGCACAGGGGACGTTTGTCTCAGCCTCGAGGGTCCTCTACAGAGGGCAGCACCCCTGCCTGCCTTGAGGGGTGCTTGTACCCTCAACTGGGCTTCCCTTTGATTAAACCTTATCCAGCAACTTCCACTCCTCCCCCCACTTCCCAGATTCATTGTAGGAAGAACCTGTCTCCAATGTCCTCTCAGCATCACCGGGAATCGGTTTCACCATCTGCTAACAAACAGGGCAGGGGAAAATGTGCCTCCTCCCCCTCTTCGGGCTGCCCTGGGACCCAGCGCTGGGCAATGTGGGGTATATGGAGTGGGGGCATTCTCTGGCCAAGGTCTTGCCAGACCAACGGCTTTAGCAGAATTGACCTTCCTGCCAGTGGGACGTCCATGTTTCTGTCCAGAGACTCTGAGAATGTGGCCAGCAGCCATTCCCAACAAAGATAATGTCTGTCTGCTCCCCCCGAGCCGGGAAAGCTGTGCCTCCCCCGTTTCCCCACTCTCATGGAGCCAGAGCAGACGCAGCCACTGGCCAAGTGTCTCCCTGACCCCAGGGAGATGGCACTTTGTGAATCTAACGAGAAGGAGCAGTGGCCTGGCTGCCCCCAGGACAGAGCCACAGACAGCATTGCCCTCCCCGAGCCCGCAGCCACCCTGGGCCTTGGCAGGGGCTTGGCGTGGGCGCAGGTGGCCCTCATCTCCACGGCTCTCCGAAATGGATAAAACAGCAATGGTTTGGTACCGGCCACGTCCACCTGTGGACACTGGATTCAAGAGTCACGGTTTCCCGAGTGTCCAGCTGGGTGGAGCCAGCGCATCTGCACCCGGGGGTGGGTGGTCGTTCCCCGCGCCCCTCAATCTCCCATTTAAGCTCCGCAGCCCTCACTGTCTGGCTCAGCGCTGCCACTCTTGCACTTCTTTTTTCATCTACCCATCCACCCACCCCTCCATCCCTCCCTCCATGGGGTTGGATGGCAGCTTTGCCCTCCAGGCCTCGGGGCCACATCCACTCATCCCACTACCTTACCAGGGTGGGGACAAAACATATGTGCATCCTCCTCCTCCCTACCTACCTCCTTCAGACCGAGCAGGGCGGGCTGGCAGATTTTGGCTCCCTTTCTCCTCTGCGGTCTGTGAGTTCTGGCTCCATCCGCACCATCACGATTCACAGCCATTATGGCAATGCTAACAGCTCAGTTCCTGGCCCCAAACGTGCACCCCTCCCTTCTCCTTGTGTGAGCCACCTGCCCTTCTCTCCTCCACCCCCAGGCACCTTGCCTTTCCAGCACTCTCTTTCACCCCTTCCTCAGGGACTCCCTCCCTGGCATGGCTGCTGGAGGACCTGGAATCCGGGGCTCTGTAACCATCAGGGAGAGAAGTCCTGCAAGCCCCCCCGACCCCTGAAGCCGGCACAGAGAGCCAGCTCCACTCTGGGGTGGGGTCCAGGCCCCTGGACCCTCCCCAGGGAGTTTTCCTTATGGATTAGATTTACTTAGCATTCTTGCTCCATTAATGGACAAAATAAGAATCATCTGCTGTCACGGACAGCCAGAGGGATGACATATGGGAGCCGGCGGAGGCAAGTCCCGGGAAGAGGAAGTATCTCCGTGGGTCACATCCATCCCCTCCCTCTCAGCGGCCCAAGATGCATCAACAGTCAGGAGACAGGGACAAATGAGCCCCCATCCAGGAGCCACTTTAGTTTAGAAACGCCAGGACAGATGCACACATGAAGCAGGAGTTTGCAACAGCTTCCATGGCACTGGTCCCTTCCCTGTGGCTCCCGCCACCCTGGTCCCTGCACATTTATTATTCTGTTGCTCCCCTGTCCCCTTTGCATTTTGGGGGCTGGAGGAGAGAGAAAGACAACAGAAGAATGCATGGGCCAGCTCTGCACACCCCACTTGGCCTCTGAGCCTCAAGTCCACTCAGGGATGCTGAGGGAAGTTGGCCCATCTTGGGAAGGCGAGGTGGGTGGCCGGCATCTGCAGCAAGCCCCTAAGACTGATCCCCAGAGGAAGGAGAAAACCAGGCAGACTCACGGGCTGCTGGCCAAGACCTGCCCCTGCTTGAAGCCACACATGGCTCCCCAGTGCCCAGACCTAGCTTGCGCCCACTCTCCCATCTTCTCCCCACCCACTCAGACTCTGGATCTGCCTGAAATGCCAAACCCCCAGCTCTCCTTCCACTCACCTGGCTTAGGGGGCTGGTGGTGCTGCAGGGGAGGGGGCCCTGGGAGAGGACACAGCCCTAGGAGATTTGCATCCCCAAGTTGTAGTCCTTCCAGCTGGCCAGCTCATCACCAGGTGTAACCCAAGGAGGGTTTTCAGGGAACTGAGGAGAAACCAGGTCCAGCAGCCTCTCTTGGGGTTTCCCGGCTGCTGAAATAAATACCGTGCCATGGGTGGGCTTCACAAGAAGAATTGGCTGGCTCGTGGCTTCAGGGCCTAGAAGGCTGGCATCCTTCTGGGCTCTTCTGCTTGGCGGTATCTCTGTTTTCTCCTCCAGGTTCCCCGCAGCCCCAGGAGGTTTCCAGAAAATAAGGCTGAAGACCCATCTCGATTCTGCCGGGTCACACCTTCACTGAAGTAGCTTCATCAGAAGGTCCCAGCCACCGCAGCTTCACAGGTGCCGGAATGGATGAGGATGCAGAACATGTTTTTCTGGAATACATCCCTCCAGGACACCCACCTCCCCCCTGGACATCTGTATTTGTTTCCTGTTGGTGCTGTAACAAAATACCACAATATATGTGCCTTGAAACAACCCGAACTTGGGGAGCACATGTAGTTCAGTGGTTGAGTGCCTGCTTCCCATGTACAAGGTCCTGGGTTCAATCCCTAGTAGCTCCAAAAAAAAAAAAGAAAAGAAAAACCAAACGTATAATCTCCCAGATCTAGAGGCCAAATCAAGATGTCACACTCCCACGAAGCCTCCAGGTGAGTGTCCTTCCTGGTGGCCCCAGGTGTTCCTTGCTTGTGGCTACATCACTCCCATCTCAGTCTCTTCATCTCGTGGCTGTCTCCTCAGTCTCCCTGTCTCTCCATTGTGAGTGTCCTTTGTGGAGACACTTGTCTTTGGATTTAGGGACACCCCCCCCCCCGAGTAATCCAGAAGGACCTCATCTCCAGACCCTTAGCTTAATGACATCGGCCAAGACCCTTTTTCGAAAGAAGTTCATGGTCACGGGTTCCTGGAGTTAGGATGTAGATGTATCTTTTAGGGGGGAATGCCAGTGCCTCCACTGCAGGGGCCCCCGCCCCATTACAGAGCCAACAGCCCTGTGTCTCGCTCCCTGCTGGACTGTGAGCTCGCTCAGGCAAATTCATGGTCTTGGTCACCTTGGCCTCCGCGGCATCCAGCCCAGGACCTGGCAGGTCTTGGCAGGACCAGGGCATGTGGGAGGAACTGAGAGTCCATGACCAAAAGCATAGCCCATCCCAAAGAGTCCTTTCTTTAGCAGGAGTTCCAGCATGACCAGGGGCAGGTCTAAGTGCACCCAGAGTGGCTTTGCAACCTTTAGCATCTTAGTGATTCAATCGGCAATGGCCAAGTCCTTGTCCCATGCTTGTTTCCTTGAAGACCCACAGCCCCCCACAGATACTTGGGGAGCTGGGTGCTAGATGGACAGAATTCCTGCCTCCTGGAGGATATAGATGCAGGCACCCACGTTACCAGGTGGGGCAGTTTGAGATTATTTATGAACCCCCCAAAAAGATAAGGATTATGCTTGTAAACTGGTCTGTTCCTCGGGACATGATACCCTTTGATTGCATTAGATTCAGCTGAGATGCCTTTGATTAAATTTTGTTAAGATTAGGGCTTTGATTCCACCATGTCAGTACTGTGTAACTCAGGTTAAGTCCCCACGCCCTTGGTGGGCTGATGTAAATAGGCACTCACTCAAGAAGACACAGAAGAAGAAATACAGCAATAGAGGGAGCTCCATAGACATGGCAAAGGAGAGAACTCTGGTCCTGCGGCCCTGGGAAAAGAGATGAGTCATTCACCTGATAGTTAGCAGCTAAGCCCAGAAAGAAACAAACCCTGTGCCAGCCTGTACCTGAGGGACAGGAAGGCTGAACGCTCACAGTCTTTGCTCGCCATTGTGCTTCAACACGAGCAGCTGACTTGGATGAGAAAGTACCTTGAGTTAGACTCTTAAGGGCCTTGTGACTATAAGCTTTTACCCTAAATACATACCCTTTATAAAAGCCAACAGATTTCTGGTACTTTGCATCAGCACCCCTTTGGCTGACTCATACACCAGGCATAGAGTAAGGTACCTGGGGGTGACAGGGGACTCTGCTGAGAGGTGGTGACATCTCAAGACCTGAAGGAGGAGTGTGGAGAAGCCAGGAGAAGGAAAGGAGCAGTGAGGGAGTGGGGGGGGGGCGGGGAGG
>JAQZBX010017510.1:0-18091 GCA_029593785.1 Cabassous unicinctus | reverse complement strand
TTAATTTTGTGGTGATGAATGTTATAATGGTAACAGCTTATTTCAATTGGGTGAAAATAATTTAGACAGTTATATATTTACTGTGTCCTTACTGTATTCCAGGCACTTAGGAGTTGGCAGTAAAATGGTCAGTAATATTCATGGTAATCAATATTATCCCTGGTTTTTTAGAGTACATAATCTTTCAGGAAGGACTTGCATTGAAGTAGGCCTACATGGAATGAGGAAGCAAGCCTCTAGCCTCTGAAACTGTGAGCTAATTAATTCCTGTTTTTAAGCCAACTCATTTATGGTACTTGTTTTAGCATTTGGGAATCTAAAATAGTTTTTGGTACTAGAAAGTGGGGTGCTGGCATGACAAATACCTAAAAATGTGGAAATGGCTTTGGAGTTGGGTAATGGGTAGAGATTGCTAGAATTGTGAGGTGCTTGATAGAAAAAAGCCCACATTGCTTTGAAGAAAATGTTGGTAGAAATATGGATGTTAAAGGTGCTTCTCATAAGGCCTTAGAAGGAAATGATAAGTGTGTTTTTGGAAGCTAGAGGAAAGGTGAACCTTGTAAATTGGCAGAGAACTTGGAAAAATTCAGTTCTTATGTTGGATGGAAGGCAGAATTTGAAAGCAACAAACTTGGATATTTAGCTGAAGAGATTTCCAAGCTTAGTGTTAAAAAGTGCATCCTAGTTTTTCCTTGCAGCTTATAGTAAAATGACAGAGGAAGAGATAAACTGAGGATTGAACTGTTAAGCACAAGGAAACCAGCAATTAATAATTTGGAAAATTCTTGGCCTGTCCTGAGTATGCTCTGAGAGTAGGGCCAGATACAGTTCTATCAGGAACCTACCGGAGCTGCTTCTGGGAATTGAGTCTCCAGAGAACAGGGCTCCATGTGAGGGCTTAACTGAACAACCCTTTCCTAAGGAGGTTGTAACTGAACATGGATCCAGTCAGCCATTTCAGCGTAAGTCAGGATTGGAAATGTAGTTATGCAGGAAGGATCTGTGGAAGGTATTAGTGTCTGCTGGTTTGGACCTGCTCGAACTGTATGCACAGCTGACAAGGTTTTTTGCAAAATTTGTATGAGCAGAACCAGTGTCACCTTGGACTGAAAGGGACAAAAAAGGGATGGATTGAAGGAAGAGTGACTTTAAGGGCAGTGTCATGGAAGCAGATGTCTGTATTGAAAAGATCTGCTCGGGCCAAGAGAGTGGGCCCATCCATGTGTATGGAAACAGTGGTTCTGCTTGGAGGGGGTGGGCCTTGCATCCTGTTATTCAGGGAGCCAGGCTGCCATTTCCTTGTATTGGGGAAAAAGCATCAATCTGCAGATGACTCCCAGACCTTGAAATTTAATGGAGTTTGTCCTGCTGTGTTTTGAACTGTTTGGGACCTGTGATCCCTGTTTTCCTTCCAATCTCTCCCTTCTGTGATGGCAGTGTTTATCTTATGCCTGTACCACTCTTGCATTTTGGAAGCATTTAACTTGTTTTCTAGGTTTCACAGGTCCATCAGACATAGGAATTTTGGCCCTGGATGGACCATGCCTATAACTGATTTTGATGGGACTTGGTACTTAACATTGCTACTGAAATGACTTTAAGGCTTTTGGGATGTTGTGATGGAATGCATGTATTTTGCATATATTTTTGAAGTTCAGAGGGTGGACTGTTGGGGAATGAATTATGTACCCCAGAAAAACATGTTCTTAGTCTTAATCCATTCCTGTATGTGCGAACCCATTGTAAATAGGACCATTTGATAAGATTATCTTTAGTTAGGTTGTGCCCAGATTGAATCAGGATGGGTCTTAATCCTGTTACTGGAGATCTTATAGAGAAGAACACAGAGAGAAGCTATAGTGGGCAGCCAGAAGCTGGAAGTCAGTTGAACCCGGAAGTGAAAGGAGAAGATACTACCATGTACATTGCTATGAGATAGAAAAGCCTTGGAACCCCAAAAATTGCTGGCTAACCAGAAGATACAGATGCTGGGAGGAAGTAAGCCTTCTAGTCTCTGAAACAGTGAGCCAATAAATTCCTGTTAAGCCAACTCATTGTATAGTATTTGTTTTAGCAGCTGGGAAACTAAAACAATTAATTGATAATGTGGGATATTTTGAGTCCACCAAGATGAAAGAAATTTTATTCAAACTTCCTCTTTTGTTTTTTATTCATTGGATGTACTTTTTTATTCTATGCATTTTTCTTTCTTTTGCTCTTTTTTCCTCTGGTCTTCATGCACTTTACTGTATCTGTTTCTTGAGTTCTCTAGCTGGGTCTGTTCAGACACGATTCATCAGCAATTTAAAAATTCATTTAATTGACCTGGAGATGTGGAGTTTAGCCAAAGTCAAGATTTGATTTTTTGCTTGGACCTGAGTGAATCAGAGTGAAAAATCACTTGATACTCTGGTAATCATAGGAATAATAATTTCCAACTGAATTTACATTTTCTCATTTTCCTTAACATTTAAATTTATTTTCATTCTTGCCAACAAGAAGGGAATCATGAAATATATTCCCTTTAGAAATGTCCTTTGCGAGGTATAGCTTAGTGAGGTTTAGGGTTTTATAACAAAGAACCATCCTATGATTCAGAACTATTTCTGGATTTCTGGTGTGATTTTTTAAATTTTGTAGGCAAGTTCATATCCACAGTGTATCTTTTTATCCACCTCTTAATTTTCCCTTGGTGGGTCTTGTGTTCTTCTTTTCTTTCTAAATCATATCCCTGTTTTTTTGGTAACAAGGTTTTTGGTAGAGAGCAGAGACCCTGTGGTCTTTAGAGAGGTACTTGAAATAAAGTATATGGCACAACTGAGGACCGACTCTTATGATTCTGGAATCAGAAAAAAATAGGATTGACACACTGCTTCTGTATAAAAAGTCATGGATTGTATTCCCAGTAAAACTACATTATATAACTAAGTAGTTTAATGTAGGAAGTGCCAAATAATATAATGAAGCACCCAGTTGGTTGAAAAATGGAAGAAAACTGATGCCCCTTCAGTATCTTGTATCTTCCTGAGATATACTGTGTTTCACTTTTTATAACCAATGGGGAACGTTTTGTTTTGTTCATTTTTATAACCAAAAGTAACATTTTTACATAATTTGACATTTCTTGAATTGATTGACTGGAGTTGTGTTGTTGTGGCTACCTGGGAATAAGAATCAGAGTGTGTCTTTGCTAAAGTGTGTCTGTAAATGAAGCTTTTTTTTTTTTTCCATTTAAATTTAAATTAGTTTTTAAATTATTTTTATTTTTAAAGAACTTTAGATTACATAAATGTTGAATAAAAAATATAGGAGATTCCCTTATGCCTCACCCCTTCCCTATCCCATACTTTCCCACATTAACAACATCCTTGATTAGTGTGGTACATTTGTTACAATTGATGAGCACATATTGAAGCATTGCTATGGACTGTGGACTACAGTTTACATTATAGTTACACTCTATCCCGCACAGTTTTGTAGGTTATGGCACAATATTTAATGATCTGTATCTGCCATTGCAATATCATGTATGACAATTCCAATGTCCTGAAAATGGCCCCATATTACACCTGTTCTTCCCTTTCCATCCCCACAGAACCTCTGGTGGCCACTGCCTTGGTATCAGTGATAAAAGTTCTTCCATTGCTAGAATAATAATAAATCTATCATAGAATAATAATAAGTCTATTTTAGTCCATTGTTCCTTCCCCAATCTTGAGGATTTTGGGATGGTGATACCCACTCTGTTTCTAATAGAGAGGGGGCTTAGATCCCATGGGGCAGATGGATGGAGCTATCTTGCTTGGAGTTGCAGACACTCTCTGTTCCTTGGGATGGATGTTGTCCCTCATCATCTCCTTGTTATTTGTCCTGGGTGAGTCCAGTGAACTGGAGAGTAGTGTTGCAGCTCTGCTAAGATTCAGGGCTCAACTTGCATATGAGTGGACCAAAGATTTAAGTCTCTGGGACATATATTTAACAAATACAGTGCTAATTATAGGTTCAAATAAAAGGGACAGGAGAGCCATGTGTAGGGAAACTATAAATGAGTCTAAGTCTTTTACACTGGGGAGCATAAATTCCAGAGTAAGGCCCACTGACAGGGTGCTGAATTCTTGAGCTTGTCTGTCTTGCTTATAGTGTCTGGATGTCTCTAGAGCCCTCAGGAGCCCCACTGTTTGAGGCACTGTTTACTATGGCAGTCAATGAGATCCTGCTGAGACATGCATAAGCATAACCTCTGGAATGAACTCCTGACTCACTTTGAAATCTCTTAGCCATAAAAACTCATTTGTATTTAATATTTCCCCCTTTTGGTCAAGGTCTTTTTCCGATTGCATTGCTAGTTGGCACTTGGTAATAATCCCTCGGTGCCTGGGAGTCATATCCCATGCCAGGGGTGAGGGGTGGCAGTGGTGGGGGGTAATGCGTGTATATACTGAGTTTGGCTTAGAGAGAGGCCACATTTGAGAAACAAGGAGGCTTTCAGGAGGTAACTCTGAGGCAATATATAATACTAGGCTAAGTTTCAATTTCACAAGAAAAGGTTCATAAGTACAATAATCAATATCAAGGGCCTGGTGTAATGGTCTGTCTTCCTCCACTAGGCACTGCCCTTGTACTCAGGGGATTCTTGCCATTTTATCAGACACTGTAGAAGGACTCCCCAGGATAGAAATTCAGTATTCTTTTGGTTATTGTGTGGGTCTCCACTCAGCGAGACAATGCCCCATGAACATTTGAACATATTTATATGCCTTAGAGATATGCCCCAGGTACACCCCTCCCCACACATCCCCCCATCACTGACATCCCATACCATTGATCCTCCCCTTCCACAGTTGTGACCCTTCTGTGATCAAAACCTCTCTAAAAACGAAGCCAACAAAATAACCAAATAAAATTAGTAAGAAAATTAAATAATAGCTTTAAAAATAACAAATAAATTACAAAAAAATTGAAATAGTATAAAAATTCTTTAGACATTGTGTCTTTCATCACTGTAAGATCTGTTGTTTTATATGTGCAGTGACAATTTCTTCTGAATATTCCCCCAGTACCTTATTTTTTCTGTTTTATCTTTAAAGAAGCTTTAGGTTACAGAAAAGTCACATAGAAAATATAGGAGATTCCCATACACCCAACGCCCTTCCCCTTTTCCACTCATCCCTATTAATAACATTTTACATGCAGATGGTATCTATATCCGTTTTGAGAAGTTATATTTAAAAACCAAAACTGTTTCAGTATTATTTTTTTTAAGTTTAAACTTTTATTTTGAAATACTTTCAAACTTACAAGACAGTTACAAAAATAATACCGACTCCATCCAGAGAACTCCCAACATACCCCTATCTCTCCAGATACGTAGATCCACCAATTTTAACATTTTGCCACATTTGCCATATCATTTCTGTCTTATCAAGCCATCTGTCTAGCCATCCGTCTATTTTCTGAGCACTTGAGTATAGATTGTATACATCATACTCCTTGAACACTTAATACTGCCATGCACATTCATGTATCCATTTTATCAAGTTCAAGCAATTTAACATTGATATAAAGCTTACAGTCTTTATTCCAATTTTTCTTAAGTCCTAATAATGCTCTTTTGACATTGTACTTGGTCACAATACGATCTTAGTTTAAAGTAAGTTGTAGATTGCAGAATGTCTTTTAAGTTATAGTGTAATGAATGTGGCTTTTATGTACAAACACAGCAGAACTAAGGACTTTTCTTACTCTCTTACCCTTAATTCCCTTCTAGCAAGATGTACCTGATTTCTCTTTCTCTGGGTTCAGGCACGGTGAACACCAGGCATCCTGCCTTGAGTAGTGTTTGAGCATTGAATGTTTCTGCTGGGTACCAGGCCTGTTAGGTAGGACCAGTGCCTTTATCCTGAGTCCTTCATATTTGGTCTGCCTGGCTGTGGTTTTGATACCATGCTACTCTTGACACCATTTGCACCTCTTATTTTTTTTATTCTGTGTTGTTTCCCTCTGCTGCCCCGTGCTCCTGTGGCATTTTAAAATAATTTAAAGTAATATCTGCACATGACAAAAAACATAATATTTAAACAAAAGGATTTTGAACAAAATGTAAATGTTTTTTTCTTCTGCACCACTCATCATTTCCTTTCCCACTCCCTAGAGTAAACTACTTTTACAGTTTATTACTTTTTTTCCTAGTAGATCTCATTATAATTTAAAACTCTAAACTTAAATATCTCTTTCCTGATTTATCACTGTTGATGCTTGTCTACTGATTCATGGTATTTTTATTCCCCATAATAAAATGTCAGTGAAGGATAGGAGTTTGGTATACTTCCTTTTCCTTCTTTTCCCTTATCTACCTTCCAGGTTTTGTTAGTAACCCTTTTTACTTGGTTATGTTTATAGCATCTATACTATTCTGCAACTATAATTAAGTCTTCTAGTGCTTTGTCAATAGTTTACTTCTAAAAAAAATTAACCTAATAGAAATCTCATATAGATTACAAAACTGTTATTATCTGAGAACTGAGTGATAGGCTTATAAAAAAAGGAAAAGTAATTCTTTGTTTTGAAATAAAATGCCTTAAGTATCAAGGTCCCTTGGTGTTTTTAAAATTTCTGTTGAACCCTTACCACTTTTTTTTAGGTCCCACTCAGCTGGTATCATTTCTTATATAATGCTCTTTTTTAGTTACTGTTATCTCTTGAGAATTTTTTTTAAAAATGTGGGATATATGAGAATTAAACTTTGAGAATTTGGGATTATCTTAATTTACTCCATACACATGATCAAAAGAATAATTATTTTCTCAGAAAAATGGAAGACATTGCTGAATTATCTTCTAGCATCCTATTTTGTAGGGCATAAGTCAGGTGCTATTCTCATCCTCATTTCATTGTTGATGTCATTCTTTCCTCTAGAAACTTTTAGGATTTTCTCTTTTTCCTTGTTATTCTGAAATTTCACCACTTATCTGAAAAAGTCATCTATGTCAAACCCTTTTCTCCAGTTGATGGGAAAATAGTGAAGTATTATTTAATGCTTGTCTGCAAGAGATGCTATGTTATTATATCAAGAGCAACTGAAATTTATTTGTTCTCTAGTAGTTTCTAATCACAGTCAGTTAACATGGGGCTTGTGGGATAATACGCCAGTAAAGAGCACAGGGTACTCATCCAGTCATCATAGATGTTCATGTTGTGAATGGCTCACCCTTTACCCTCCTGCTGGAATGGAAAATTTATTGACATTTATAGGAGTGGGAGTAGCTGCTAGGCACTGTTAGCTAAGGCAATGCTGACTGTACAATAATTCTAAATCAGGTTTTAATAATGTTTTCTCAGTAAAGCTTTATTTTTTAGCTTTTAAAAATTGAATCATGATAATGGTGTTAATGGTGATGATTGTGATATTAGTAATATTTGAAATGTTTGGTGTTTACTCTATGTCATATGTTCTAATAATTTTCCTTGCATTATCTTATTTGGTATTCATGAAATAATCCTCTGAGGTGTTGTTATTGTCTACATTTTATCGATGAGGAAATTTGTGTCTTTTAAAGTTAAGGATTTAAATCTAGTTCTGTTGGATTACAGAGCTTGTGCTCTTAACCACTACTATACCATATTCTCTGTTTATGTAATTGCTGTTGTATACAGTAGACGCTCATGGCATGTAGGCCAGTTTTTATTCTGCTCCAATAACTGAGCTGTATACTTGCTAGAGTTAATTGTATATTTCCCTTAAACCTGTTTTTGCTAGTTGTATGTTACTGTATTTGTATTATTTAAATAAACTTATGAAATGAAACAAGTTTTTGAAAGTAAGTAAATTCATTAGAGAGACAGAAAAGTTTTTAAAAATAAGTTTCCTATTTAATTTGTTATAGATGAGACAACTCATGAAAATTGGGGGAGGGGTATAAGGTAATTAAATGTGATTTGGCATTCAGATGGCTTCACATTTGTCTCAAAGTTCCTCTTGGACTTTAGAGAAACTGAAACCTGAAACTGCAGACAATTCATTTGTGCTTTGGTTCATATGAGACTAAGAACTTAAAACAACCATCAAGTGCCAAGAAAAGGTGTTGACAATAAATCAAATGATGGGTGAAGGAACTACATTTATACAATTTTAGTTAAAATATTTAACACATTTATATGCATATATATTTTCTCTTAATTTTGATTAATTGATCAACTAAAAGTCCTTTGCTGTACTTTATTTTTTTTTAAAGATTTTATTTATTTATTTATTTATCCCCCCCTGCTGCTTGTGCTCGCTGTGTCCATTTGCTGTGTGTTTTTCTGTGTCTGCTTGTCTCCCTTTGTTGGGTCGTTCTGCTGCATCAGCTCACCGCACCGGCTGACTTGTCTTCACCAGGAGGCCCCGGGAATCAAACCCAGGGCCTCCCATATGGTAAACGGGAGCCCTATTAATTGAGCCACATCTGCTTCCCTTGCTGTACTTTAGAAAAGATTTGGCAAACTTTGTCTTTAAAGGTCCAGATAGTAAATATTTTAGGCTTTGCAGGCTTTATGGTCTCTCTGGCATTTATTCAACTCTACCCTTGTGGCATGAAGGCAGCCTCAGACAGACAATATGTAAACAAAGGGTTGTGGCTGTGTTTCAATAAAACTTTATTTAGAAAAATAGTTGGCTGGCCAGATTTGGCCTGTGGTCCCTGTTCTCTGCTCTAGAATTATAATTCGTCAGGTTTGGAGATGTTTTGAGCATTTATTATCCATCATAATGAACTATGAGCTTTCTCTGTGGTGATTGGGTTCTGGATTAGGCCAGGGATTTCTTATCAGAGTGAAGACTGAGATCTGGGCAAAACCAAAATGGTTAGGAGTTCTACTGAAGTCTGGTCATATCTGGTCAATTTGAAGGATCATGTGGAAATTTCACATTATATCCAGTTTGTTCTTTTAGTGTAAAAGTGTTTGAAAATCAGATTTTCTCTGAAGTGTGTCAATAAATTTCCTGTTAACTCTGAGTAGATTGAAGCTCCTGGAAACCCACCCTAGCCATTAGACAGATGGTAGAGAGTTAAGTCTGTTTGCTTAGATTTATGTTAGAAGTTTTAGTACTTTAATCATACATAAAGATTGTGTAATTGGTATTTAGCATATACTAGAATTGTGGGACTATAGTCCTGTAACCCTTTAGATCTAACCTATCTTTATATAGGAAACTGATTCCCAAAGATATTAAGGAACTTCACTTAAATCACATGGCTTGTTAGTAACAGGCCAGGGAAAGAACATTAAAATGCTAATTGCCTCAGTGTCATCTTGTTTCTCTGTATGTCAAATTGGTACAAAATTTTAAATTCTGCTTTTCCCGTACTTGTGTGTGTGTGTGTGTGTCTATGAGGTCAGCTATTTAAAAGAATACTATTCATTATTTGTGATTATGTTATCTTTTATATTTTCTGTAGTGAGGGTGTAAATGGTCTAGAGAATAGTTTGATTCATTTCATTCAACTTACAGGTAGCCTTTAATAGCTCTTACTGTTCCATCTAATACTACTAATTTTTTTTAGCATAATGTATCTTTTATTTATCAAAATGTTTGTGAAAAGATCTTTTTAACATACTTTAATTAATTGCCTGAAATGGCATGAATTTACATTTCTAAGTAATGGTTAAGGGCTCTTCTTTAAAGGCTGTACAGTAAATATGTCCACTCCTAATATTTATATGTGTTTAATTAGTAGTAAATTGTTAAATTACATTTCTAGATTTTGAAAGCATTTTTAATAAAAGCAAATTTTATGATTTATGGATTTTATATTTAGAATTTTCTACATACTATTTACATTATCATGTTTACATTAATTCTTTATACTTAAGATATAGAAAAAAATTTAACCATAAATAACAGCCACAATAAAAATAGCATCTAGATTTATGATAATTTTATAAATAGACCCTAAGCTTATTTTTCAATAGAGAAGTTAAAATCATTACCTTTATCTTAGAATGAATTTAGATATAGTTCTTTTTCCTCCAAATTCAGATGCCAGTTCTGAATTACTCATTATTTCAGGTGCCCTTGTTTGCCCATATCTGTATCTCTAGCTTCAGTCTTAGGTGAACTTCTGAACCTCCCATGATAGAGGAGTAGTACTAGCTTTAGCTCTTCTCATCTCTCTTTTTCTCTTTAGCTAAGGCACTTAATAGACCTAGAGTCTAGTTTGGCTCTTTTTCTCCTAAAACATTATCCTTTCCTTTTGTTCTATCTTGTAGTTTTCTGTATTGAGGTAGGAAATAGGGGCTAAAGGGATAATGATACACTTTTGCCATTTTTCTTTGCATTGCAAGTTTTATTCAGCAAATATTTATTGAGTACCTCCTCTTTGTCAGGCAGTGAATTTAGTTCTGAGGAGTCACTGGAACTGACTACCATCTCTGTATTGGGGTCACAGTGACAGATATTCCGTCCTCTAATACAGTTTGTAGTAAATGGAGTGTTGTGAAACAATGTGTTGTTAGTTAGCAGGGGAAGACTTCCGAAAGAAGATGAAGTTTAAGTGAGTCTGGAAAGATAGATGGACATTTGCAAGTAAGAGAGAAAGAAGGACTGTTTTAGTTATTGTCAAAAATTATGCCCAAAACAGAGGGTGTGAAAATCTGTGGTTTGTTTGGGGAACTGCTCACGGTCCATGTGGTAAAAATATAGGCATTGAAAAAAATGAATGGGAAGTTAATTGTGAAGTATCTTACGTGCCATTTAATTTGGGGACTTTATCTTGTGTTTAGTGAGGCGTCTACAAAGGTTTTAAAGCAGGGGATTGGTGTGACTTTGTCTCTCCTTAACTTAGGAGCCACAAACTTAGGTATCATTAGGGCCCAGTCAGGTAACATATATGTGAAATGCTAGATGTAAGACAGTAGGGAATAGTGACCATGGGACTGGAAAATGTTTGTTTTGTCTAAAGCCTTTCATATACAAGCTCTCTGAAAACACTTTGTCAGACCAAACAGAACACTGACCAAATCCAATATGAAGTTAGATTCCTGTTCAGAGAGCTATCCTGGACAGTTTTTTGAAGGATGTTATACATAGTTTGGTGTACAGTAGATCGGTGGTGTTTGTCAAATTAACAGATGAATGGATTGAAGATTGGGGTGTGTGTGCATTGCACAGAAATTCACTAGGAGGCAATTGTGATAATTTAAGCAAAAGTGGATAATGCTTGAGTTTAGGCACAGAATTGAGAAAGGAGAGGTATAGCTGGATATGAGAAATACTGAAATGACAGAATTATCAGAATTTGGTTACCACTTATATTTGAAGAGATGGAAGAATTAAAGGTGGCTCTGAGATTTCCAGCTTGGGTTGAGTGGGTGGTGATGCTGTGCACCAAGAAAGGGCCCATGGGAGAAGAAGCAACTCTGGGGAGAGAGGAGATGAAGATTTTTTGGGGGGGCGGGGGGGTGGGCAGGCCTGTGGTGTGGAGATTTATTGAACTCATTCTAAGTGCTAAGGCATTGTGATGGACATTTTGCTTTGTTTTCTTAGCATTACAACCTCTTAATGAGCCTAGGTTGTCAGAGAGGTTAAGGAACTTTTTCTAGCTCATGTCTGAACCAGGAACTTTATTGGCTAAAGAAAGGACAAGTTGGGATGCTAACTTGAGAGCAAAGCAGGGTTTAAAAAAGACTTCTTTTTAAGGGTGGCTGAGGCTTGAGTCTACTTTTTTGGATGAGAGAAAGGAGCGAGAAGAGAGGATTAAAATTCAAGAAAAGTGGGTAAATAATGGAGCAAAGGTCTGGAGAAGGTGGCAGAAGATGGAAGTAGAGCTTGGAAGTAGAGGAGAATTCATAGAAATAGTTATGACTGTGGTCTCTGTAATGCTACATAATAGAACCTAGTTAATTGAATAAGTTTGCAATTTGTTAGGCAAAGTGCTTTTTTAAAAAAGGAAATACCAGGTACTGAACCCGGGACCTCGTACATGGGAAGCAGGTGCTTAAACTACTGAGCTAAACCCGCTTCGCAGCAAAGTGATTTTTTTTGCAGGAGTTATTGCACTGAATCTCCAGGAAGTAGATATTATCTCCATTTTATAGATGAGAAAAGGCTCTGAAAGATTAAGTACCTTGCTTAAGGTCCCACAGCTAGTAAGAGGGATAACTGAGATTCTTACCCTCATCTCTTTGATTTCAACTCTGTGCTCTGAGTAATTTTTCTTTCTTTTTCCTATTCTGTGGTTTTCCCTGTGGGTTATATGGAGTTGAATGAGTTATGATTCCTTAGCTATCTTATCAAGCAATTCATTTAACTGATGAGAAAACTAAGATAGACAATTAAAATCCCACTCTGGGTATCTTAGATCAGATTCTCTATGTTCCATTATAGTCTGTGAAAATGAAGCTCTTTGCATTTGGGTCAAAAAAAGTTAGTTCAAACATGATAAGAATTTATTTTATAAAGACTAGAAAAAATATTTACAACTTTAACAGCAAAAATATACTTTTTGTTCATGGATGTTTAGAAAATATTTTAAAGGACGATGTTTAAAGTTTATAATGGTTATTAAATAAGAAATTTTAGTGTATCAGTATGAGATATCAGAAATAATTTCAGATTGTGAATTTAGGAATGTCAGCCATGCCCCCCAACTACCCTGTTACTCTTCTCAGATACAACCAATTTTATTGTATCCTTTTAGAAATAGTCTCTGTATGTACAAGCATTTGCAGATGTTTATTTTATTTTCCTTGTCCTCCTCCCCCTCTTATATAGACTACCATGTTTCTGATACCTCTGTGAGTTAGGTAGCACCGTGGCCCTGATCATCTATGTCTTACACTTTTTTCTTAATTGTAAATATGTCTTGGAGATTAGTCCAAGAAACTAATGGTCTGAGGATAAATGCCTTTAAAATTTGATAGATATTGCCAAGTTATTCTCCCTTCACTCCCATTACCAGGCTAAGAGAAAAACTGTTTCCCCAAACCCACAACAACTCCATGTGTTATCAGACATTTTGGACTTTGCCAAACTGAGGAGTAAGAAATACATTATTGTAGTTTTAATTTGCATTGCATCTATTTTCAGCAAGGTTAGCTGTATTGTCATGTTTTTGAGTCCTATTCTTTGCCCATTTTCCTATTGGTTGCTAGTCTTTTCTTATTGGTTTGTCGGAGCCAGTATATATTTATATTCATGTATATGTTTGTGATAATAGAAATTTAAAAAAAAATCATTCTTTCATTTTGTGAAATTCAGATTTTGAGATTATTAAAAAAATAAAATCTGTATTTTCTTTAATGGTTCCAAATGTGGCTTATTTTGTAACCTTAATGGTTATGACACTGGTGAAGAGGAACTAGCATGGTTATCCTTTTTGGGTCATTATTTTGGGGCCTTTAGCTAACTTTCTTTTTTAATTCATTCATTTGTTCATTTTTTGGACATGAGTTTTGCTAGAATCATTGTTTTAAAGAAAAATCTCATTCTGGCCTACAAGTATTCACTTAGCTTATATCTGTGGATATAGGCCATTTTCCAGGTATAATACTGTTTAGAGACTTTAATTTTTCTAATGATACATCAATCTTACATTATTCCTTGTCAGAGATTCAGGTTTTCTCACTCTCAGTTTTTCCTAGAGAATACAATCTTCAATTCACAAAAGTTTGCTTATTATAAGTAGTATTTGTAGAAGATGATCTAATTTCGCTACATGTTTGAACATTTACCCTTAAGACCATCAAAGAACTGGGTACTGATATTATAGTGGTTTTTACATCTCTGAAAAATTGCTTCCCTCTTCCCCTTTATTAGAGAAGTTGTGAGTTTACAGAACAATCGTGCAAAAATACAGGATCCCATATGCTACCCCACCACCAACACCTACCATTGGTTTTGATTTGCATTGCTCTGATAGCTAATAATGTTGAACATCTTTGTATATGCTTTTTGGCCATTTGTATATCTTCTTTGGAGAGAATCTGTTCAAGTTTTCTACCCATGTTTTAATTAGGTTGTCTTTTGGTTGTTGAAGATTTCTTCATGTATACTGGTTATTAATCCTTTGTTGGATATGTGATTTCTAAATATTTTCTCCCATTGTGCATTGTTTTTTTACTTTCGTGATAAGGACCTTTGAGATGCAAATTTTTTTTTTATTTTAATGAGGTCTCACTCATTGATCTTTTCTTTTGTTGCTTGTGCTTTGTGTGTAAAGTCAGAAATTGGCTGGTTTTTATAAAGGGTGTTTATTTGGGGTAGAAGTCCACAGTTACCAGGCCATAAAGCATAAATTTCTTCCCTCACCAAAGTCCATTGCCACGTGTTGGAGCAAGACAGCTGCCAATGTTTGCCATGGTTCAGGCTTCTTGAGTTCCTCTCTTCCTGGGGCTCTGTTTCTCTCCAGGCTCAGCTACTCTGTTTCCTCCACAAGGTCAGCTGCAGACTATAAGGCTCTCTAGATTTTGCCTCTCTCCACAAGGCCAGCTGTAGACTCTCAGGCAAACAGCTCGTCTCTTTTCTCAGGGCCTTCTCTTTCCTCACGACCAAGCTCTCTTACTTCCCGGGCTCCAGCTCAAGACTCTTAACATCAGAACTCCAACTCAAAACCCCAACTCGAAAAACTCCAACTCTGTCCTTTGTCTTGTCTTTTATCTTTGAGACCCCATCCACCACCAAGGGGCGGGGCTCAACACCCTCCTGATGTGGCCCAGTCAACACCCTAATCATAACTTAATCATGCCCAGATGAATAGACCAGTTTACAAGCATAATCCAATATCTATTTTTGGAATTTATAACAATATCAAACTGCCAAACTGCTACAAGTGTGGTAATTATAGCTCTTAAAGTTAGGTCTTTGATCCATTTTTTTTTTTTCAACTTTATTTTGTACATTTAATAATTGAATATATAAACAATTAAAAACTAAAAAGTAAACACAGATGAATAAATGCATACAGTTCTCAATTAAATGTACTGGATACATATAAAATTTTTTTTGAATCAAGCAATATGTTACACAATATATTTGGTTCATAGCAATGCAATCATACAGTATTTATCCTTTTGTGTCCGGCTTGCTTCGCTCAACACGATGTCCTCCAGGTCCATCCATGTATATGCTTTACGACTTCATTTCTTATAGCTGCATAATATACCATTGTGTTAATAGACCACAGTTTGTTTATCCATTCATCTGTTGATGGACACCTGGGTTGTTTCCAACTTTTACCAATAGTGAATAATGTTGCTATGAACATCAGTGTGCAGATGTCTGTTTGTGTCACTGCTCTCAGTTCTTCTGGGTATATACCCAGTAGTGGTATTGCTAGGTCATGTGGCAGGTCTATGTTCAACTTCTTTAGGAACTGCCAAATAGTCCTCCACAGTGGCTGTACTATTCTGCGTTCCCACCAACAGTGAATAAGTGTTCCTATCTCTCCACATCCTCTCCAACACTTGTAGTTCTCTGTCTTTTTAATAGTGGCCTTTCTGATAGGTATGAAATGATATCTCATTGTAGTTTTAATTTGCATTTCCCTAATCATTAGTGATATTGAGCATTTCTTCATGTGTTTTTTTGCCATTTGTATTTCTTCTTTGGACAAATGTCTATTCAAGTCTTTTGCCCATTTTTAAATTG
Source organism: Cabassous unicinctus (assembly GCA_029593785.1). Taxonomy (NCBI): domain Eukaryota; kingdom Metazoa; phylum Chordata; class Mammalia; order Cingulata; family Chlamyphoridae; genus Cabassous; species Cabassous unicinctus. Next base: position 2,466 of record JAQZBX010017510.1, on the reverse strand, counting down.
GGTCATTTGTCTTTTTAGTGTTGAGTTGTAGCATCTCTTTATATATGCTGGATATTAAACCCCTATTGGATATGTAATTTCCAAATATTTTTTCCTCATTGAGTTGGCTGCCTTTTCACCCTTTTGACAAAGTCCTGTGAGGTGCAAAAGTGTTTAATTTTACAGAATTAGAGTAGGCAATTACCAAATTCATTTGGAAAGGTAAGTGCACCCAAATAGCCAAAAGCATTCTAAAAAAGAAGAGCGACGTGGGAGGAATTTCACTGCCTGATCTTGAAACATATTGCAAAGCTACAGCGGTCAAAACTGCATGGTACTGGCATAAAGATAGACATATCGATCAGTGGAATAGAATTGAGAACCCAGAAATAAACCCTAACCTATGTAGTGAACTGGTTTTGACAAACCTACCAAGTCCATGTTAACAGGACAAAACAGTCTCTTCAACAAATGGTGTTGAAAGAACTGGATATCTATAACCAAAAGAATGAAAGAGGACCCCTATCTCATCCACTATACAAGAATCAACTCAAAATGGATCAAAGATCTAAATATAAAAGCCAGGACCATAAAACTACTAAAAGAAAATGTAGGGAAACATCTTCAAGACCTTGTAGTAGGTGGTGGTTTCTTGGACCTTACAGCCAAAGCACGTGCAACAAAAGAAAAAATAGGTAAATGGGACCTTCTCAAAAATCTTTGATCCATTTTAAGTTGATTTTTGTATATAATGTGAGGTAGGGGTCCTCCTCTTTTTTGCAAATTGAGATCCAGTTTTCCCAGCACTATTTGTTGAAGAGACTATTCTTTCCCACATGTAGTATTTGCCACCTTGTCAAAAATCAGTTGGCCATAAATGTGAGGGTTGATTTCTGAGCTTTCCATTCTGTTCCTTTGGTTAATAGTCTGTCCTTGTGCCAGAACCATCCTATTTTGATTACCTACCGTGGTTTTGTAATAAGTTTAAAGATCGGAAAGTGTGGTCCTCCAACTTCATTCTTCTTTACAAGATGGTGTTAGCTATTTGGGGTCTTTTACTCTTCCATATAAATGTGATGATTGGCTTTTCCATTTATGCAAAGAAGGTTGTTGGCATTTTAATTGGGATTGCATTGAATCCATATATTGCTTTGGGTAGTATTGACATCTGATAATATTTAGTTTTTCAATTCATGAACATGGAAAATCTTTCCATTTATTTAGGTCTTCTTTACTTTTAGCAGTGTTTTATAGTTTTCTGTGTACAAGTCCTTTACATCTTTGGTTACGTTTATTCCTAGATATTTCATTCTTTTAGTTGCTATTTTGAATGAAATTTTTTTCTTGATTTTTTGTTCTGATTGTTCATTGCTGTGTATATAAACACTACTGAATTTTTAGTTTGACCTTGTACCCCACCACTTTGCTGAATTGATTTATTAACTCTAGGAGCTTTGTTTTGGATTTTTCAGGATTATCTGTATGTAGGATTATATCATCTGCAAATAGGGAAAGTTTTACTTTTCCTTTCCAATTTGGATATTTTTTATTTCTTTTTCTTATATAATTGCTCTGGCAAGAATTTGCAGTACAATGTAGAGTAACAGTGGTGACAGTGAGAGTCCTTGTCTTGTTCCTGATGTTAGAGGGAAGTTTTCAGTCTTTCACCATTAAATAGGATGTTAGTTTTGAGCTTTTCATATGTGCCCTTTATCATGTTGAGGAAGTTTCCTTCTATTCCATGTTCTAAGTGTTTTTATCAAGAAAGGTTGCTGTATTTTGTCAAATACCTTTTCTCCATTGATTCAGATGATCATGAGGACTTTTCCTGTATTCTGTTAAAGTGGTGTAATACATTAATTGATCTTATGTCAGGCCAACCTTGCATACCAGGGATAAATCCCACTTGATCATGGTATAGAATTTTCAATTAATATGCTGTTCAATTTGGTTTGCTAGTATTTTGTTGAGGATTTTTACATCTATATTCATAAGAGATATTGGTCTGTAGCTTTCTTGTCTTGTATCTTTAGCCAGCATTGGTATAAGGGTGATGTTGGCCTTGTAGAATGAGTTAAGGGGTGTTCCCTCCTCTTCAATTTCTTTGAAAGTGTTTGAACAGAATTGGAGTTAAGTCTTCTTGAAATGTTTGATAGAATGCCTTTGTGAAACCATCTGGTCCTGGGCTTTACTTTGTTGGGAGGATTTTGATGACTGGTTCAATCTCTTTACTAGTAATTGTTTTGTTGAGATCTTCTATTTCTTATTGAGTCAATGTAGGTAGTTTTTGTGTTTCTAAGAATTTGTCCATTTCAACTAGGTTATCGCATTTATTTGGCATACAGTTGTTAATAGTATTCCCTTATAGGCCTTTATTTCGGTGGGATTGCTAGTGATGTCCCCCTTTTTCATTTCTGATTTTTATTTGTATCCTCTCTCTTTTTTCCTTCATCAGTCTAGCCAAACATTTGTTGATTTTGTTCATCT
>JAQZBX010017509.1:0-35491 GCA_029593785.1 Cabassous unicinctus | reverse complement strand
CTGTATTCTAAGAAAATTAGACAAAGAAAAATTTCAACTTGTCTTTGAAACACTAATGTATTTGCTATATGCTTATTATTGCTATGGTATTCTTTTGATTTGAGTCAATGTCAAATTCTTTTAAATCCATAGTGAACTCTTTCAGAATATAGCCTATGAATTTGTCAGAAAATATAATGTATTAGCTTTTGAGGAAAAAAGAACAACTACTAACTGACAAAAACTATGAAAGTGAATTACAACTATGTTAGTTTTTAATTTTTATATCAAACTCATCACTCCCTTCCCAAATTTCATGAGAATGTTTTGATTATATTTTCATTTGTGCTAAAATAATGTGATACAGATACAATTTTAAAGAAAGTCTCTGATCTCTGTGCAAGTAAAGTTAAATTAGCAAAGTGATACACATGACTAAGTCAAGTGAGAGTTCTCTTCCACCATATAGTCCTTTTTGCTGCATCTTTCACATCTTTATTCCTCAGGGTATATATCAGCAGGTTTAGCATGGGAATCACCAATGTATAAAACACAGCAGAGACCTTCTCCTGTTCCAGGGAATATTGAGAGCTTGGCTGGATGTAACTGAAGGTCACAGACCCATAGAATAATGTCACAGCAGTCAAGTGGTAGGCATATGTGGAGAAGACTTTGAGCTTCCCCTCAGCTGAGTGGATTCTTTGAATAGCAATGACGATGCAGATATACGAGACCATGATAATAATGAAGGTGAACATTGCAATGACTCCAGAGAAGATCAAAAGTAACATTTCTTTGGTGTGAGCATCAGAGCAAGAAAGCCTCAGAAGAGGGGGAATGTCACGGAAGTAATGATTAACAATGTTAGGACCAGAGAAGTCTAGTTTGAGCAACCCAAATATGTATGTCAGGGAATTAATAAGCCCACTCAAGTAAAATGCAAGGACCATATGAATACAAACTCTTTAGGTCATAATAACTGTATACAACAGGGGATTAGCAATTGCCACATAGCAGTCATAAGCCATCATAGACAGGAGGATACCCTATGTGCTTACATACACTGCAAAAAAGAAACTCTGTAGAACACATCCAGAAAATGTGCTAGGTTTATGATCTGACAGAAAATTTACCAGCATTTTAGATACAAAGACAGTGGAATAGCAGATGTCACAAAAAGAAAGGTTGCTAAGGAAGAAATACACTGGAGCATGAAGTTGGGTATTTAACCAGATTAAGATGATCATTCCCCAGTTACCAAGCAGCATGATGAAATAAATTAAATAAAATAAAATGAAATGAATTAAATAAAAGTAAAAAGCAAAAAGAGAGGGATCTGCAAATTAGGATTTTCAGTTAACCTTATCAGAAGGAATTCCCTCACACCTGTATCATTCCTACCTGCCATGCATTCAGGTTTATATAGCTTGCTATTGGCAGAAAAAGATGATATTACTCAGATGGAAAAGATGAGGATTTCTTCCATGATCTAGTATCCACAGCATGACAAAGCATTAAGGCTCACCTTGAAGTTAGATGAAGAGAATAAATGAACTTCAGTTCTGGGTCATATGTGTGCTATGGATGTGGTCCCACATTTTTTGAACTAAAGATAATTTTATTCCCTGTTTCTTGGTTTACACATTTTTAAAATGAGAAAAAGAAATCTCTATAAGATCACAAATCTATTAATTGGTAGAACAGACACTGAAACCTAGATATGCTTACTTCCAAACTTCTTACTCATTCTGTGACATGAAAACACTTTGCTTTCATGGTTACAAATTAAGTAGCATCTAGCAAAAACAAATCTTTCATTATCCTGTGCCTAACCTGTTTCTATTTTTCATATCCAATTAATCTCATGGTGCTGACTCCCAGAATATATAGCTTTCCTTCCGTTTCAGACCTCTGATCCCTTTTAATCTCACCTTTTGTCCAGATTCCCCACTTGGAAAACCAATGATGAAGCCATCCAGAAGAGTTGAGAGGGGATAAAGAGATAGGGCAATCTTTTCATTTGCTATTTATTATTAACTCCAGATGAAGAAGTAGCAGTAAAACTTATCTTGATAGTCCTCCTTTTTTCCATATTTTTATATCTTTGGTTTGCATTTTTATTCCTTTAATTAACATTCAAATGATAAACTCAGAAACCTAGTGCAGAGAAACAGAAGGAAAGAAAATCATATATACTAGATATATCTTGTTTTCAAAAAATTAGTCTGCCACTTATTTTCATTTGCTTTTTAACAAGATATAATACTAATCTAATTAATATTTATGATTAAATATTATAAATTAATCCATTTATGTGAATTTTCACTCATTTAATAAATGCATGTACATACATGTTGAAATTATCTAATAAGATATTTAATGAAAGTAAGATTTATGAAAATGTTTTGTTTTCCTTAATTATTTGGTAATGTCAATTGTAGAAGGATGAGCAATCTATTTCACAAAATCAAGAGAAAGAGAATATCTTCTATTTATACTTTTCTTATTTCTGTAACTATTATTAGAAACAATTTATGGTTATAAATTGCCACAAACTCTCCTTACTGTCTTACATTACTTGTAGTGGTTTATGCAAAAACTATTTTTATATAAAGAGAATCATTTTCCCCTAATCCCTTCTTGGGCTTTATTCTATGTGTGTACAAGTTTTTCATGTTATTTACCTTCTTCATGGTTTTTAAAATATTTATCTCATTACAGAAGTGATTACATATCTGTTTACCCATTCAATGAGCATGCTTTCTGGAGAGGCATTATGAAGCAGTATAGAAATCTCAGAAGCATGTATGAGTCCTGCCATCACGGAACCTAATGTTTATTGTCGTTAGAATTTGGGTAAGACTGGGATGCAGCCGTTAAGGTATTGCTAAATCAAAACCAAAATCTTCATTCTTTAAGTATTGGCTCATGACCCACAAATTGAGGTTATAAATTCGATCCTCTCTATATTTTAGATCAGGGGTTTGGGAAACACAGTGAAGCCAAATTCAATTGAATTCAAGGCAAAGAGACAATAATTTGAAAGTAGCCTAGTTTTTGTTTGTTTGTTTGTATTCCTTATTCTAATTAAACCAAATTGAAAAATAAGTAATCAAAAGTTTTTATAACCTAGAAATGAGCTCATTTTTAAATAAAAATGTGGGGGACATTTGTGATTTGTGTATGTTTCTTAATGGCTACTGTTTTCTTCTTGGAGCCTGCTTACTGTCATGGAAACCTCACTGTAACATAATAGTACAAGGAGGGTATGATCCCAGGTAACTCAGTTTTGCTATATATTTTTCCTATCTACAAACAAGCCAAATGATTTAGTATAATCTCTCTAATTAATTTCAGAGAAATCGAGGGAAAAGTACATTTCCTTTTCAACTGGCTTAAGGTTTCAAATTATGGGTACGATACTGATGGATACCTCTCAACATCAGAGCACAGAGAAACAGTACTCATGTTGAAAATGAAGAAAGAAAGGAGGAAATCAAGTACACAGAAAAAGGGAGTAAGTTCTGAATGCTGATGTAATGTGACATATCTGCTTTTCCAGTGCATAGCATGCTTTATTTGGAGTCCTGAGGAATAAATTCAAGTAAAAATGTAAGAAGCAGATTTTTAAAATATAAATGAAAGATAGGAAAAATACATATTAACAAGAGTTCATGGTAACAAACAATATAAAGTGCTAATAAGTTCAAGTTCTGATATTAATAATAATTATATTTAATATCATTGGTTGTGAATAGTACAAATGATAATGTTCAAGACATATTAGTCATTAGCAGTGACAGGAATTTGTAGAGCATTTTATCCTTCATTCCCTCCAGCTATGGTTTGTTTTCTTGAAATTAGAAAACATGTTTACATTGTTGATACCAAAATTCTTTGATTTCGTGAATTCCTGTGAATTTTGGCACTATAACCAAAGGGCAGTAATTTTCTGACTGATTTAAGAAGCTGGTAGAAATACAGCCAGCTGTAACATTTCTAGTGATTTTCTTTATTTGCTGAACTCATCAAGACATACTACTAAAAGGATATTTAAAATATTGAAATTCCTTCACAGTAATTTTTGACTTATGATTCTAAAAGCATGACAAAAATACAATCATCGCTGATAGAGAAACAGGTTAGAAATAAGAATATTAGTAAAGGAAATCAGAACATTAAAAGCCTTTTCATTATACTGAAATAGGGAACTCAGCCAAATGCATGTCAGAAGAGTTAATGATTATCAAAATTATCATCCCTCCATAAGGGACCAAATCTGAAATATCTCAGTTTACGGCCTCATGGAGCTTTGCCCACAAAATAATACTATGTTGACATAACACTTATAAATCAGTCTGCTATAAAACAGTATATGTAAATATTACAATTGATGCATTGGTTCATGCTATAACAAAATACTATATATAAATATATATGTATAACTAATTAAATTCTATTTGAAATATGTTCCATATATAAATTCATAGTTATAAGAATTTATAAGCATATACAAGCACTTCTACTTTAAAATAGTATACATTAAAATGTTTATGATTAAAAACTCTTCACAAGAAAAAAAAGAAAAAGCACAAAAAAATCATAAAAATTAACAACCACAAATATAAATAAAATTAAGGGAAAAAAAACACTATCAACAATGACTAAAACTCTGACATACTGAAAGAGCCAAATCTAGAGCTTAGATAGTGTAATTAAAAACTATATACATTGATTTGAAGGATATTTTTTTGTTCACAGGAGCACCATAGTAGGAAAAAGTAACAACTTCTTTCAAATAATATCCTGAAGCCTGGAAATCATGAGTCCACAAACTTGTCTTGGTTTTGTTACAGTTGGGACAGAGTCTGTAAACCCAAAGTAAAGTGAAAAATGCTTCTTAAAATATTATTATTCAAATCACAAAACAATTTAGACCTAAATGATTGCCTGACTACTATTTTGTAAGAATGGGAAGAAAGGTATTCCTTCTAATATAGCTAAAACACATAGCAGTGATCATGTATTAAATTTTACAGAATTTCTCTTATATGTACAAGTAACTTTAAGTCACTACCTAAACTAGCAACTGAAAAAGAAAATATTAGTTGTAGGCATTATATAACTATTACCCTTACACTCAAAATGGGAAGAGCAGCCTTGAGATAAAAATTTACTACCGAATAGGAAGTTGTGTTTTCTGGCAGTTTGTAACCAATACTAAAAACATACAGCTGGTATCAGATTATTTTAGTGAAAAGATACCAGGAAATATTAGAATTTTACAAATAATCCTACATTTCCATTTCTTAAACATACTCACAGCCAGCACAATCCAAAATAAGTGATCCTTTTATTGAAGAAGTCTTCGTCTTCATGACTTTTAAAAGACTTCTAGTTCAGAGTAAAGACTTTTTACATTTGGTTCCTTTTCTTTTGGGGACTCAAACTGTCACTTATTGTATGCATGTGAATCTCAAATGTCCACAGTTTGGATTATTAGCATCCTTTCTGGTCTCTTGAGGGTGGACTTAACCATAGAGCTGCAAGTTATTTGAAATCATTGATAAATGGATACCTCTGCTTTTCATTTTGTTTAAATTTAATTCTTTTTATAAATAAAACAATTTAAAAACTACGTTCTCTAAAATATAACCATTGTGGGGCAAAAACACAATATCAAAAATAAATGGAATTGCAGGAGTCCAAGAAATGTGTTCCCATCACATATTTTCTCCTCAGACAATTAATCAAATATTCTAATGTGAAACAGCTGACTCTCTTTCCTTCTTGAGAAAAAGAAATGATCAAATATGTTCTACTTATGTTACTGGGTTATTATGAAATTTATAGACATTAATATATTACATTATATTCTGGAAAATTGAATAATCATTCACATTAAAGTTCTGAGAGATTATATACTCAATATTTATATATTAAATTAATTTTATGATGCACTCCTTATGCTCTTTTTATATAAAAATAACATGCTTTCATTCTATCTCAGAATTCAGTAGGCACCATAGCTGCACTTATAATTCCTCAGTGGCTTCCATTCCACTAAAACACGTGGAGATTACAACTAATACCATATGGAGATTACAACTAATACTATATGGAGATTACAAATTTATTCCGCAAAGATTTATTGGCTTCTTTTGTTTTTTTACATAATTTGATATATAGCTCTCTTCAATCATTCCAACAATGTACCCATTATTTGTGTGATTGGGTAATGAGTAGGTGATGGTTTTGCTCAATTCAGGTGTTAACCTTTTAGTATGTCTTAGGTATTTTATATGAAAACTGATCAAGTTACAATATATGGAAAGAAATAAAACAACAAAAATTATGTTTATCCAAATATTGAACTAAAAATTTGAAGACAGATGACAAAATTGCATGCAGTTGTGATGGCCCTGATAGAACAACATTAAAGTATCTTTAGATACAAACTGGAAGATATTACCATGTAAAAAGAGAGCAAAACCATATAATAAGATAAACAAATAAATTCAAAATCTGACAAGGCAATCAGAGGATGAATGGAATTAACTACAGCATGAGAGGAAGGCTGAAGAATCAAAGTGGAAATAAAAATGATTAAATGCAATCTAAATCAATGTCAAATGCTGCAAACTGACTTCTTCATAATTTATGAAGTTGCAGTTATGAAAACTATAAGGATTCAGTGTCAAAAGCAAGAAGAAAATACTATATGCTAGCCAAAAATCTCTTGCATGATATAGAACTTTAGTCTTCTGAGATAGAATATTTGACTTTCTTAAGATGGCATAATTGATTCCTAAATGAGTATTTTTGACACCAAGGACATTAGAATTAAATATAGAAAAAACAGAATTAATGCACTTATAAACATTTATGGTGTTTGAGAGAATTTGGTAGATTAGATGTTAGATTTTCCATCTCTTACTCATAATTTTAAAATGGAAAAGCTTTTATAATTTTATTTTTGCTGTGCATGTTTTAATGAGGTAAAGAATGATTTGTTACATAAAATGTATAAGGGATACCCATATGCCCCATTCCCTCCCGCTCCCACATTTTTGCACATAAACAACATCTTTCATTAGTGCAGTACATTTGTTACAATTGGTGAACACATATTGAAACATTGCTACTAAAACTTATGTAATCTAAAATTTCTTTAAAAATAAAAAAAAATTAAAAACAATGATTTTTGACTCATTAATGATTGAAAATTGAAAACTTTAAGTGGAATTACCAGTACTCCATTCTTTGAATATGTCTTGCATTTCCAACTTCTGGACTTTTGCCTGGTATCTCTACTAACTAACCCATTCCCATGGAACATCAAACACTTTCTTTAACATTTTATTATAGATACTGGTTATATTCTACCTAATTGTACAAGACTTTTACCTGATTCTTTTAGTCAGTTTCTTGCTATGTCTTCTCTAGTAGTGCTTAACAGAATGTCAGGCATATTGAGCTGTATAATAAATATTAGTTGAACAAGTGAAATAATGTTTTTTAACAATTAGAAAATACAAAGAGATAGATTGTTATTTGTGTACATGTGAATACTTAACTATTATGAATATATGTAAATAATTGATTTGAATTCCAGAAAAAATCAAGGAAAAGTCTGCAATTCAAGTAGCATATCAACAATATCCTGTACATGGATGCCAGCTCCCCAAACCAGATCGTCAGTGTAGGCCAAATGGTGGTCTACATAATTTCTGTGAACATTATGTGAACTAGTGTATGTTAATATAGAAAACCAAGAGAGATAGTTATTCCCTGAGAATATATGGAGAAATAAGGATTAACTTATCCAAGATTGATTCCTTATAGTCTGCCTTATTGCAAAACTTTGTGGAAACAAGCTGCAGATCAATACTAAGGCAATAATCCATGGTTAAATGCTGAAGTGATGAGTCAGATCACAGGTTCTGATGTCATAAAATTTCAGCCTTATCAATTGGAATCCTGATCAAGCCACTGCCGAAAGTCATATATTTGCAATTATAAGGCTTGGGCCACAAGTTTTTCCTCTTGATCATGGTGAATATGGTACTCTCCAATTGATGAATGTTGAGGTAAAAAATAATGCTATAGACAAGGTTCTCCACATCATACTCCTATTATATCTAATCCCATTGTCCACCAGGGAGGGACTTGTGCTTTTCTAATCACAAAATATAAAAGCTTCACAGTCCAAGGATTAAGATCTTTATCCCAAATAATGATGTCCAGCTATGACAGGTTGCTATGTGATGGTCAAAGTGGGAAATGTGAAACTTATATTTGCTTATATCACTGTGAAATTTCTATACCCCCCCAAAAAAAAAGTAGTATTAATTTTAAATTATTCATCATTGTTTGATAAAGTGGTTTCATGAGGAGATTGTTTGACCAGGCATCTACAATGCCCTTCTAGAAGCAAGTTAAGGAACTAGAGACTCCTTTCCCCAACCAAGGCATGGAAAAAGCCTTTCAAATAATGGAATGGTGGATTACCAAATCCTAATGGGGACTAGCCATACAAAGTCCAATGATCTTGAATGCTACATTCCCAAAGGAAACTATACCCGTGAGATGAGATCACCTGAGATTGTTTCATGACTATCAATAATGAATTTGGGTGAATTGTCTAAGGGGAGAACTCTGAGGGGAAGAACCATCATCACTGATGATAATTTGCTATGTGAACCAACTCTTTGCAAAATAGTCAGGTCCTTGTTGAATGCTAATAATATCCTGCAAATGACATTACAACAGTTCTGCAGTCATTTCATCAAATGCATCAAATCAAATTATCAAAATGGATTTTAACTAGAGGCCTATCTTCTAACTCACTGCTTCAAAATATGGTTTACTTTAGTGAATGAGGATTATATAGAATATTGAGTCTGTTTAGGGACTGTTAAGGCATGTGGAAATCAGGTGACTTTCACAAGAACATATTCAGGAAGTGAGACATTAACCCTGAAATAGTGAGGATTTTGTAAAAATTAACCAATTCTCCTCAGCTTTTTGAACATGTAGATGGGAAAAATGTCACCTCTTATGATATGCCCTTATGAAAATGCACTCTATTATCTTATCTAATGAGAACTGAACAGGTAGGCTACTTCCTTTGCCTTCCTCATGCAACTGTAGAATATGTCTGAGATGGCAAGGCATTGCTAGAAAGAGCATGTTCTGCTTAAATGAATGTAAATAGGCAAGATTTCAAGTATTACCACACACTTACTTGTTGTTTACTATCCTAAATATACACAATTCTCTCTTACAACAGTGTCAGGGATTATAGTAGCCACCCTACTTAATTGAAATAGTATTGATAACTGACATGTGGGGCATAAAGTATGCAAGCCACCATTTTAGATGAGAAGGGTATAATTAGAATTAAGGTTTAACTTGTACAAAACTAATCCCCTGATGGATGCCTTCTTGTAACATTCTATGAAAACTGATGTCAAAATAAAAATCAAAGCTGAGTTTGCAGATTATATTATTTTATTTGGGACACCAGAAATTTTACTGCAGCAAGCAATCATGAACACATGCTCAATCTTCTAGGGTTGGGAAATGAGTTTTGTAGTCATAAAAAGGAAGTTAGGTTAACTCCTATTTATTGGACAGGGGTTTGTCCTTCCTATAAGGGTGGTTTTAGAGAAAATGAATGAGAGCTATTATCAATATTATTATTAAGAAGATAACAAGTGCCTCTTTCAGGATATCTCAGAGCCATGTTCCCCATGAGCCTAGAAGCCAACCAAAAAGAGAATCAGGCCAATCAGATTTGGGAGGTGTGTAAGCTGATTTGGTTACTTCTCTAGCATGGATTCTGTTGCTACTACCTCTTGGTAAACTTCTTTTTCACCTTCATTACAAATAGACCCTACTAGTGCACATGCATTTCCTTGCAAAGCCAGAATAGAGTCTAATTATAGTGATTGTGTAGACACATTTTGTGAAAGTCCAATCCTTCATCAGTTAATAAGCTGATGGCTTGCCCTAGGAAGGAGATAGATTTTTCTAACACTAAAAATACATTTCTTAATACAAACTATAATCTTACAGTGTATTTTACAGTACTGGAGAGCTTCACCAGTGCCAAGGTGAACAATACAATGAACAGAATACCCAGAAGTTTATCTTGGGTTAATGAGTTTTCCATGTTCTACTTAGAGCTCTCTCTAGTTAGACAATAGTCTCTTCATTAGTTTCCAAAGATTTGGAAGATGTCATAAGAGCCCTCAGTTTTTCACTTTCCATTTTGGAAGCTTATCATAAATAGCTATTTGGGTTGGCATTCAAAACTGAGAAAGAGTTCAGAATATTTGCAGAAAAACAGAAATTAAGGCGTATTGTCAATAACAATCCTGCCCTTCAAGAAATACTAAGGGGAGCCCTGCAGATTGAGAGGAAAAAACAGGAGAGAGAGAGAGTTGTAGGAGAGTAAAAGAACAACTAAAAAGATAAAAAGAGAAATAAAAACAACATATGGCATACATAAACCTAAAGAAAATAAGGCTAATGTAAATAATTCTTTAAGAGTAATACCTGTGAATGTTATTGGCTTAAACTCTCCAACCAAGAGACACAGATTGCCAGAATTGATAAGGAAATATGATACATTTATATGCTATCTACAAGAAGCTCACCTTTGATGCAGGGATGCAAGGAGGCTGAAAGTAAATGATTAGAAAATAATTTTACATGCCAACAATAACCAAAAAAGGGCTGGAGTAACTATACTAATATCAGACAAAATAGACTTTAAATGCAAAACTATTGTAAGAGACAATGAAGGTCACTATATATAATAAAAGGTGCAATCTATCAAGAATGAAAAACAGTCATAAACATTTGTGCACATAACCAGGGTCCCTCAAAATAGAAGAAATGAAGTCGTAAATCATATGACAGAGTGGATGAACCTGGAGGACATTACGTTGAGTGAAGCAAGCCAGACACAAAAGGACAAATACTGCATGAATGTGTTACTATGAACCAAATATATTATGTAACATATTGTTTGATTAAAAAAAAATTATATGTATCCAGCACACACACACAAAAAAATACATGGGACAAAAATTGAAAAAACTAAGTGGAGAAATATATGCCTCTACAATAATAGTGGGGGACTTTAATACACTATTATCACCATTAGATAGACCATCTCGCCAGAGACTCAATGAAGAAACAAAGACCTTGAATCATACATTCCAGAATCTTGACCTAATAGACATATACAGAACATTACACCCAAATATCCCAGTGGGATATACATTCTTCTCAAGTGCACATTGATCATTGTCTAAGATAGAACACATGCTAGGCCACAGAACAACTCTCAATGAATTCAGAAAGATTGAAATTATATGACCTAATTTCCCTGACCACAATGGAATGAAGTTGGAAATCTGTAAGGGACACAAAGATATGGAAGGTAAACAACACACTCTTAGTCAATCAGTGGGTCAAGGAGGAAATTGCAAAAGAAATAAGTAGCTACCTTGAAACAAATGAAAATAACAACACAATGTATCAAAATGTATAGGATGCAGCAAAAGCTTTCCTGAGATGAAAATTCATAAACATGAATGCCTGTATTAAAAAAAAAAGAGCTAAAATCAAAGACCTAACTGCACACCTGGAGGAATTAGATAAAGAAACAAATTAACACCAAAGGAAGTAGAAGGAAGGAAATAAAGATTAGAGCAGACCTAAATGAAATTGAAAATAGAAAGAAAGCACTAGAAAAAATAAATAAAGCCTAAAGATGGTTCCTTGAGAAGATTAATAAAATTGACAAACCCTTAACTAGACTAACAAAGAAAAAGAGAGCGAAGATGCAAATACCTAAAATAAGAAATGAGGAAGGAGATATCACCACTGACCCCATAGAAATAAAGAGTATCATAAGAGGATATTTTGAAAAATTATATGCCACCAAGAGGATAATTTAGAGGAAATGGACAAATTCCTTGAAACACAAAATCAGCCTACGCTGATGAAAGAAGAAATTGATGAACTCAACAGACCAATCACAAGTAATGAGTTTGAGCTAATCATCAAAAACCTCCCAATTAAGAAGAGCCCAGGACCAGATACCACAACAGGTGAATTCTACCTGTTCTGGAAAAATCTAACAGCAGTCTTGCCTAAACTCTTCAAAAAAAATTGAAGTTTTTGGAACATTGCCTCACTAATTCTATGATGCCAACATTAACCTAATGCCAAAGTCAAAGACACCACAAAAAAAGCAAGCTATAGGCCAATGACTCTAATGAACCTAGATGCTTAAATCCTGAAAAAAATACTTGCTAATCATATTAAACAACACATTAAATGAATTATACACCATGACCAAGTGGGTTTCATCCATGGTGTGCAAAGATGGTTTAACATAAGAAAATCAATCAATGTAATACACCATACAAACAGATTGAAAGAAAAAAAATCACATGATAATCTCTATAGATGCAAAAAAGTATACAACATCATACAGCTCCATTTCCTGATAAAAACAATTCAAAAGACTTGAACAGAAGGCAACTTCCTCAACATGATAAAAGGAATATATGAAAAACACACAGCTAAAATCATATTCAATTGTGAAATCCTGAAAGCTATCCCTCTAAGATCTGGGACAAGACAAGGATGCTCACTGTAACCTCTCTTATTCTTCACTGGGTTAGAAGTACTTGCTCAAGCAGTTAGGCAAGTAAAAGATATAAAAATCATCAAAATTGGAAAGGAAGAATTAAATATTTCACTATTTGCAGATGACATGATCCTATACATAGAAAGCCCTGAGAAATCTAAAACAAAGCTTCTAGAGCTTATAAATGAGTTCAGTAAAGTGGCAGGTTAGAAGATCAATGTGCAAAAATCAGTTTCATTTCTGTATACCAATAATAAACAATCTGAAGAGGAAATTAAGAAAAAATTCCAATTTCCAAAAGCAATTAAAGGAATCAAATACTTAGGACTAAATTATATTAAAGATGTAAATGACTTGTACACAGAAAACTACTCAACACTGTTAAAGAAAATTAAAGAAGACTTAAATAAATGGAAGAATATTTCCTGTTCATGGATAAGAGGACTAAACATCATTAAGATGTCTATCTATCCAAACTGATTTTCAGATTTAGCACAACCCCAATTTTTACTGAATTGAAAAAGCTAACTATGGAATTTATTTGGGAGAGCAAGGTCCCGGAATAGCCAAAGACATATTCAAAAAGAATAATGAAATTGGTGGAATCACACTACCTGACTTTAAAACATACTACAAAGCTACAGTGGTCAAAACGGCATGGCCTGGCACAAGGATAGACATACTGACCAATGGAACTGAATTGAGAGTTCTGATATAGATCCTTGCATTTACATTCAACTGATATTTAACAAGGCCACCAAGCCCACTCAACTGGGAGAGAATGTCCTCTTCAATAAATGGTGCTTGGAGAACTGGATATCCATATCCAAAAGATTAATAGAGGGACACCATCTCACACCTTATACAAAAATAAATTCAAAATGGATCAAAGATCTAAATATAACAGCCAAGACCATAAAGATTTTGGAAGATAATGTAGAGAAGCATCTACAAAATCGTGTATTTGGAAAAGAATTCATGAACTACAAACACAAAATACGAGCAACTAATGAAAAAATAAATGAGACCTCCTCAAAATTAAAAGCTTTTTCACTTCCAATGAATATGTCAAGAAAGTGAAAAGGCAGCCTACTCAATGGGAGAAAATATTTGGCAATTATATATCTGATAGGGACCCAATACCCAGCATATATAAAGAAATCCTACACCTTGAAAATGAAAAGACAATCCATTTTAAAAATGGACAAGTGATTTGAATAGACACTTCTCCAAAGAAAAAATACAAATTGCTGAAAAGATCATGAAAAGATGCTCAACATCGTTAACTATTAGGGCAAAGTAAATTAAAACTACAATGAGATATCATATTACACCCATTAGACTGGCAGCTGATAAGAAAACAGAAAACTACAAGTGTTGGAGAGGATATGGAGGAATGGCAAACTTTGTCCACTGCTGGAGGGAATGCAGAATTGTGCAACCATTGTGGAAGACAGTCTGGTGGTTCCTTAGGAAGCTAACTACAGAAGTGTCATATGATTCAGCAATTCCACTATTGGGTATATACCCACAAGAACTGAAAGCAGGGACATGAACAGATATATGCACACCAATGTTAATAGTGGCATTATTCACTATTACCCAAAATTGGAAACAACCCAAATGTCCATCAAGAGATGAATGGATACACAAAATCTGATATATATAATACCATGGGATATTACTCAGCTGTAAGACAAAATACAGTTTTAACACATGGGATAGCATGGATGCATCTTGAATACCTTATGTTGAATGAAGCAAACCAGACACTGAAGGACAAATATTAAATTACCTCACTGATATGAATTAAGCAAATTGAGCAGGATCACAGAGCTAGAATCTGGAAGATAAGTTTACAGGATACAGAAAGGGAGTAGTCAGTTGTGAGACAATGCCCATATCAATAAAATCTATGATAAGGTGTAAGGATGTAGTTGTGAAGTGGATGGGCATGCTAGTGGTGCAGTGATGCTATTGGGTTGAATGGTGGTGACCCGTGAGGGGTGTAGGATGGGGGTGTTATGCTGTGCATGGAACTGGGGGAAAGGTTGGGGTAGGGAGCAGATGAACTCTGGGAATTTGCAGGCATGTGTTTGAAGCTACAATGTTGGGAATTTCTTTGGGCAGAAATGGCAGGGGATGGTTAGTGGTTTAGGGTGTTGGATGTGGGGAGGCATGCAGCATAGGGCACACCTCGGGCACACTTCCAGGGTGTATGTGAGTGTTCATCCTGTCACAGTGGATTCTTTCAGTGGGTGGAGACCCACACAGTGAACAGGAAGGTGTTGGATGCCCATGCTGGAGAGTTCTACTATGTTCTCAAATAGAAGGGTGGGAGTTTCTTGAGAGCATAGGAAGTGCCTAATGGAGGAAGACAGGCCAGTATGTCAAGCCCTCAATGCTATTGCAAGTAACTATAAATCTTGTTCTTCAAGAAGTGAAGATAGGTGGTTGTCATGGGTCCTGAGGGGAAGGGGAGGGAAGAATAGAATGGATGGAACATGGGGCATTTTGGGGGCACTGGAATTATTCTACATGATCTTGCAATCGTGAATACAGCCCATGTTAAATTTCATCAAAATTTATAAAAGCGTATGGTCCAAAATGTAAACAACAATGTAAATCATTGACCATGGTTAGTAGCAATATTTGTACATCAATTGTCACAAAGGTACCACACACCTGTAAAAAGTTATTAAAAGGAGAAAGGAGGAAAGGGGGATGATGATGGGTATATAGGAATCCCCTATATTCTGTACATGACTTTTCTGTAAACCTAAAATGATCTTGAAGATAAAATGAAAAAAATAAGACACTGGGGCTATAAATGGAAGAAAATGTCACTGTATATACAAGACAGCAGATCTTACAGTAATAAAGGGCATAATACTAAAATATATTTTTTTAATTTTATATTTTAATTATTTTTTATTTCAAATTCTTTTTTAATTTTTTGTATTTTATTTTTCATTTTTAAAATTATCATTATTATTTCATTTTCTTATTAAATTTATTAGGTTATTTTGTTGGCTTCATTTTTGAAGAAGTTTTGAATCGCAGAAGTGTTACAACGGTGGCAGGTGAGGATCATTGGTGTGGGTTGTAAATGATAGGGGATGCATGGGAGGAGGTTAACCTGGGGCATATCTATAAGGCATATGAAGGAGTTCAAATATTCATGGGGCATTGTCATGGTGAGTGGAGATCCACACAATAACTGAAAGAATATCTAATTCCCATCCTGAGGAGTTCTGCCACATTCTCTAATGGGACAGCATGGGCAGTGACTAATGAAGGAGAATGGCCCATTGGTTGCCCTTGATATTTATGACAGTGCTTATGAGCTTTTTCTTTTGAAATTGAAACTTAGCTTAGTATTATAGAATGCCTAAGAGTTACCTCATGAGAGCCTCCTTGTTGCTTAAATGAGGTCTCTCTCAAAGCCAAACTCAGCATATAAATGTATTACCTCCCCACCCCCACACCCCAATGTGGGACATGATGCCTGGGGATGAGCCTCCCAACACTGAAAGATTACTAAAATGCACCAACTAGCAATGCAACTGTAAAAAGACCTTGGCCAAAAGGAGGAAAGAGTAAAGACAATGAGTTTATATGGCTAAGAGACTTCAAAATGAATCAGGGAGTCATTCTAGAGGTTATACTTATGCACATCTCAGCAGGATCTCATTGACTTCCACAGTAAATATTGCCTCAAATAGCAAGGCTTCTGAGGGCTCTGGAGACATCCAGACACTATAGGCAGATCTGACAGCTCAGGGGGTTGGCACCCAGCCAGTGGGCCCTACTTTGGAATTTATGCTCGCCACTGTGATGGGGTTGGATTCAGTTATGGTTTCTCTACACAGGGCTCTTCTGACCTTTATATTTGAACCTAAAGTTAGTACTGGAGTTGATAGGTATATGTTCAAGCATCTTAAGTGTTTGGGATTTCCATATGCCAGTCTGGCCCTGAAACTCAACAAAGTTGCAACACCTACTCTCCAGTTCATTGGATTCACCCAGGACAACTAACAGAGTTGATGATGGACAACAGCCATCCCTCAGAAAAGCAGACAAAGCCCTTTATTTCTGAGATGCTGAAATGATGGGCATTTTTGTACTTCCTTCAAGATATTAACTGGGAGGTTAGTTGGCCTGACAGGCATTTGGTTGGTTTTTGTCTCCTAGGAAGATGGACACTCCTTCCAGCATCCCCGTAAACTCTCTCCTGGGTAGCTTTATTTGAATTTGAGATGATCTGGCCACTGAAGCTCTGAAAAAGAAGAAATTAATCTTCTTCTATACCATGTGGTCTCAATATAAGCTAGAAGATGGCCAGGAATGGCTATTAAATGGGATCCTCAATTACAAGTTCATACTTCAGTTGGATCTATTATGTAAGAGAGTAGGGAATTGGATGGAAATCCCATTGTAGCACTTTGGCATTATTTATGAATTCCAAAAATAGATATTATAATATGTTTGTGAACTGGTCTTTTCCTCTGGGAATATTAGATTATATTGAACTCAGAGGATTACTTGATTAAATAATGATTAAGGCTTTGATTGGGCCATGTCAGTACGACATTGAGTCCATGCCTGCTTGGTGGGTGGGGACTCACAGAAAAAACACACCACAGAGAAGGGAGGTTGGAGTTTGAGCTGGAGCCCAGGAAGTAAGAACACAGTGGAGAAGAGTAGATGAGCCCTGGGGAGAGAGAGAGAGCCAGTTGCCTGATAGTCTACAGCTGACCTTGTGGAGAGAAGAAAAGCCTAGAAAGCCTCATGGTCTACAGCTGACCTTGTGGAGAAAACAGAGGAGCTGAGCCTATAGAGAAATGAGCCCTGGGAGGAGAGGAATTCAGGAAGCCTGAACACTGGCAGATGCTGGCAGCCATCTTGCTCCAACACGTGCAATAGACTTTGGTGAAGGAAGTAACTTATGCTTTATGGCCTGGTAACTGTAAGCTTCTACCCCAAATAAATGCCACCCTTTATAAAAGCCAACAGATTTCTGGTATTTTGCATCAGCACCCTTTTGGCTGACTAATACAGCCTTTTACTACCATGCCAGGCTCCTTGTAATACTCTACTTCTCCCAGTGAAAAAGCGAAATAGCACATAGCAATTATTCCATGACCTAAAAGCAGTCAATAAATTTGTAGTACCAATCCTTATACTGTATTAAACCAGGTCCGCAAAACTGTGGCCTTGTTCACTGTCGTTAATTTAAAAGATGCCTTTTTCTGCATCCCACTCTACCCAGACTCTCTGTTTCTTTTCACCTCTATGTGTCAGGAGTCTAATGGAAAATCTTTGGCCCAACTCACCTGGACCTTACTGCCACAAAGATGCTGGTATAGCCCCCATATTTTTGGAAATGCCTTAGCTCAAGACCTAGCTGACCTTAACTTAACTCAGAGTTTCCTATTGCAATAAACTGATGACCTACTACTCTGTAGCATGACAAAAGAAGTCTCAGAAACCAACACAATTCTAGTCTTCAACTTCTTAGCTACCAAATATTGACATCTAAAGCCAAAATTTCTAAAAAAAAAAACCACTCTCTTATTTAGGATTCATCCTTATCCCTGGTGAACAGTCAGTATCTCCAGAGAGGATCCAAACCATCATCAATATCCCTCAGCCACCCCCCTCACCCCCTGCTCCCCCCAAATAAAAAATTAAGAGTCTTCCTCAGAATGGCTGGATAGTATAGAATATGGATAACTGGATTTGGGGAACTGGCCTAACCATTATTCCACACTACATCAGGACCAGATAGCCAGTCCTAGAAAAGAAGCAAGATCAAGAAACTACCTTCATTGACTTAAAATGAGCTTTAATTAGGCCCTCAGTGTTAGGAATTCCTAATTTAAACAAACCCTTCATTTTGTATGTAACTAAGAAACAGCCAGTGGCCTATTTTTCTAGGCTAATAGATAGCACAGCACAGGGGCAGCCATCTTGCTTAAGAGCCATAGGAGCTACCACTCTCTTAACAGAGCAAGTGATTAAGCTAACATTGGGCCAAACCCCACAATCTTTACCTCACATATGATAAAATAAGTATTAGAAGTTAAGGACTATCCATGGCTCACAGGTAACTAACTAAATATATATCAAGCCCAATTATTAGAAACCCTTGAAAACCAGTGAAGATTCTGCCAAACCCTCAACCAAGCCAACTTGCTGCCACAGAGAACCTGAAATCAAAACCAGATGAAACCCTTATCCACTCATGCCTTCAGACTCCCACTCAAAATTATTCAAATAGGCCAGACCTAAAGAAAAAGCCCCATAGAAGACCCAGACCTTGAGTGGTTTAGGGATGGAAGGAGCTTTGTTAAAGGAGTTAGAAAAGCTGGCTACACAGTAGTCTCCCAATTTGAAACTATAGCAGATCAAGCCATCACCCAGGGACTTTGGATCAGAAGGCAGAGCTCATTGCCCTTACCCACAGCTTAACTCTAGCCACTGATAAAATAGCTAACCTCTACAGACTCTAAATACAACTTCCTTGTCCTTCATGCCCACTCTGCTGTCTGGCAAGAATGAGGCTTGCTCACTAACAGTAAGTCTCCTATCAAACATCATCAAGAAATTCTTAACTTACTAGAAGCTGTTCTGCTGCCTTGAGAAATTGCAGTTATGCATTGCCCATGACATCAAATGACAAACACTGCTACAGTCAAGGGAAATGCATGGGCTGATGCAGCAGCTGAAAATGCAGCTCAAATTCAGACACCATCTCTCTGACTGTCCCAGGCCTGGAATTCAACCCCAATGAGCAAAACAGAGCAATTAATTTAGGATTCACCTAAGAGTCTATTAAGTGATATACAAAAGAAAACCAAATCTACTTGCCTAGAGCTGTGAAATGGAAAGTCCTCCATCGACTACACCAGGCCACACACTTAGGGAAAATATGCCATAACTTGCCTGGCCAAATGCTTATTTGCAGGCTAGGGCCTGAAAAAGACAGCCAAGAAAGTTACACAAAAATGTTATTTGTGTGCTGACCTTAGTAGTGGAGGGCTTAACACGCCTTCTCCCAATTAAGGTTATTCTACTTAGGTGAAGAATGGCAAATGGACTTCACCCACATGCTGTCATGCCAGGGTTACAAGTACCTTCTAGTAATAGACACTTTTACTACATGGGTAGAGGCCTTCCCCACCAGGTGGAAAACAGCAAATTAGGTAAAAAGAGTCCTCCTAAATGAAATCTTCCCCAGATTAAGATTACCCAAATCTCTCTAAACTGATAATGAACCAAACTTCATTGGCAAAAATTATCAAAGCCTATCTAATGTTCTTAGAATTGAATAGCACCTCCACAGTGCCTGGAGACCCCATTCCTCAGGAAAGGTAGAAACAACTAACAGAACCCTAAAACAAAACTCTAACCAATCTTTGCCAAGAAATGGCTTCAACTTGGATCACCAATCTGCCAGCCACCTTGCTTAGGCTATGTATAGCTCCAAAAGATCCCCTCTGAATCAGCCCCTTTGAAATGGTTTATGGGTGGCCCTTCCTTACCTCAGACCTAGTCTTAGATCAGGAGGCCAAGCTGGCAACAATATTATAATCCTAGGCCTGGGGATTCTTATAAAGTGCAGCCCAGAGTCATTCCAAAATAGAGATCTATCATATTGGGTACATTAGATTTCCTGCCAGGGCCAAGTCTACAA
This sequence comes from Cabassous unicinctus, assembly GCA_029593785.1. Taxonomy (NCBI): domain Eukaryota; kingdom Metazoa; phylum Chordata; class Mammalia; order Cingulata; family Chlamyphoridae; genus Cabassous; species Cabassous unicinctus. The sequence continues at coordinate 15,140 of JAQZBX010017509.1, read as the reverse complement.
GTGTAAAGGGGATGGTTATTAGAGGAATACTTGTTTTAGGACTAAGTGGGGGAATAAGCACAGCCCCAACACTACTCTGATTGGTTTCTTTTGCTATATGGTGTGCTAGAAGGGCAAAGGAATCATGTACAAGGTAAGAATACATAGGGCATAATAAGGAAAAGAAGAGATAAAAGAAAACCATGGTGAAGGTAGGGTATTACTGGGAATGAAGTTTGGCATTGAAAAGGGTATAGAATGAATAACAATGTTTAGATAAATGATGAAGAGGAAAAGGCAGGGAATAAGATACAGAAATCCAGGTAGAGGTTTTGGGTATCATCTACTGGTTTGGACATCTTGGGTTGAAGCTGTCTACATCAGGTGCTATCTAATTCTGGGATACTCATGTCAATTTTAGCTTGAAGTCCCAAATGAGAGTGATCTACCATGAGCTTGGAGTATGTTATAGTTGTGACAGGTGGACCCAGGGGTCAAGTCCCTGTTGTTTTACTGTTATAGAGGTGGTCAATAAGACTTGATAAAGTCTTTTCCACCTAGTTTCCAAAGCAGTCTTTCATTGATGTCTCTTCCAGTATACCAGTTCTGGGTTGAAGATCATGAAAATTCCACTGTAGGGGAATCTTGAGAAAGGTACCCTGGATCTTTGAATGGTGAAACTGGGTATATGCCATTAGTCCCTTAAAATAATTAGCAATTTCAGATCGTAATAAATTGGATCTGGTATAATTGAAAAAAAATAAGCCTCATGGGTCTCCCCATTATGATTTCAAAGGGGGACAACTGATGTTTTCCTGAGGGAAGAGATCTTATGACCACTGAAACTAAGGGAAGAATCTTAGGGCAATATAAAGAGATTCAGATAATTTAGCTAGTTTAATTTTTAAGATACCATTTGTTCTTTATACCCTTCTGGATGATTGATGATGGTAGGGATAGTGAAACTTTTCATTAATGTGTAAAACCTTGCAGAATTCCTTGATTAGAGTTCCAGCAAAATGGGTGCCTCTATTCCTTGAGAAAATAGCAGAAATTCAAGATGGGGAAAACAAAGAAGCTTTTTAGCTACTGTAAAGGCAATCAACTTATGAAAAGGAAAAGCCTCTATCCATCCAGAGAACAGACATACAATAACAAGAACATCTACCATAGAAGAGGGTAGATCTATAAAGACCTTTCGAAGATGTTCAAAGGGCCCTGTCAATTGTAGTATTAGACCTTGTCCCACCTTCACAATTTTGCCTAGGTTATGTAATTGGTAAATAGAACATGATTCATATACTTTCCTTGCTTTTTGTTAAAAGTCTCCCCACCAATGATTTTTTTAGAGTTAACATGAGGGATTCTAGATCATGGTGGCTGTGTTCATGTAAAATCTTGGATATGGGCTAATTTGGGGAGTCAGGTGCTACCAGTTGGCTGTCCTGAGCCCAAGAGAGGCCATCACAGTGGTAGAAACATCAAGTTCTCAGTCAAGTTTGCTCTTCAATTTCAGAAGCTGATTGTTGAATTGTACTCAGAGTTCCTTGAAAATCTTCCTTAATCTGGTCTACAGGTTATAACATCACAAGCTGTTGACCTGATGTTGCTTGTGCTGCCCTTTTAGCATAGAGATCAAAGTATTTCCTTTATGTTGCTCAGTGTATCTTCTTGAGTTAGCTTCTGTTTTTATATTCTCTTTTCACTTAGGTATTTTAGAGCCTCAAGAAGATAATTTATTCGGAGGCCATTTTTTATGGGAGTCCCTGAAGATTCCACGAATCCCCTTTGCTTCCAAATCATGCTAAATTCATGGACTACAACAAAGTCATATATACTATTTGTATAAATGTTCACTCTCTGAGAGTCTGCCAATTTACAAGCCCTGGTCAAAGGCATTTATTAAGCCATTTGGGTTGATATAGCCTCAGGTAAGATTTATATTCAAGAGTCTCTAGGGATGTAATTATTGCCTATGCCTCTGATATTTACCATTTTCAATTCTAAGGTAGCATCTGTCTATGAAAAGAACCAGATCCAAATTTTTAAAGGGGGTGTATCTGAGATACATTCTAGGGGTAGAAAGTTAATAAACAAAGGACAGGAAGTCATAAGTCTCATCTTCCTCATGAAAGGAAGGAGCCTGGCTGGATTGAAGGACAGTTTTATGGGGAGGGGTCAATGTATGGATTTCATATGAGGTCAGTCTAGGAGCAGAAATATGTTGGGTATTTACATTAAGAAGAAGAGTTTCTACTGCATGGGGGCCCATTAGATATAGGGGAGTGCCAAAACCAAGTTGGCTGAAGTCTCAACCATTTTAGGTGCTGGAAAGGCAGTCCTAAGACAAGGAGGATAGGCATTGGCAATTGGCTCAAGGTTTAGTCTATAATAAGCAATACGTTTCTGCTTGTCCCCATGTTTCTGAGTTTGGACGCACATTGCTTTCCATCCCTTTCAAGAACAAATAGGAAGAAATTCTTATCATAATTTGGGAGTCCCAGAGAAAGTGGCTAGAATAAATCCATCTTTAGTTGAAAAAATGCCTTTTCTGCATCAGTCTAGGGGAGGGGTTCTGGAATACTAGTTTAAATAAGGTTATGGGGTAGGGTTGTTATAGCTGACATTTTAACTATCCATTACCAACCACAGCCAACTAACCCTAAAAAGCCTCCAAGTTGCCTCTTTGTAATTGGCCTAGGTAAGTTTAGAATGGTGCTGAGCCATAAGGAGTTAATCTTTTCCCATCCTGAGATAGATCATGACCTGAATAATTTTCAGTCCTTTGACAGAATTATAGGTTATCCTTGGATGCTTTATGTCCTTTTTTGTATAATGTCTCTAGTAAGTAAAAGGAATTTTTCTCACAAGCCTTCTTAGTTTTAAAAGAAATTAAGAGGTCATGAACATAAAGGATTAAAGTAGACCCCTGTGGGAAGTTTAAGCCTTATAGATCCTGAATGAGAAACTGAAATAAATAAGAGGGAAGCTGATTAAATCCTTGAGGCATGACTGTCCAGATAGATTGTTGATTTTCCCAGTTATGGAAAATAGGTATTGACTTTCAGAATGCTGAGCTTAAATCTATTACAGTAAAATAGGTGGAATATGAAGTATAGGAAAGTGATGATATTTGGATAAAGAATTACAGAAACCTTGGGGTTACTCTTTTCTTTATTGCCTTTAAATCTTGGACAAACTGATAACTATGTCCTCCTGGTTTCTTAACTGGTAATATGGGGAAAGGTTGGATAAAGTGTTGGGAGAGATAAGTTCAGCTTGGAGTTCATTTCCCTTTGTTCTGTTTTTGGCCCTTTCTTTTTCTATTGAATCTAATAAAGTGAGGCTATTGTAGATGCAGATTGTACTATAGTAGCCTCTGCATCTTTTGATGAAACACTCCATTATTGGTCTTAATCCTTCTTTAGCTTCTGATTTTAGGGGATATTGAGGCAAATATGATAAAGCTTTAGTCAGATTTATATAGACCTTTAAAGGAACAGTTCCAAATATTTTACCCACATCAGGTGAATTTTTTGCCCAAAAGTCCTCTGGGACTTTTGCAGTTTTGGGGGGAGGCCTTGTACTGGAAACTTCCCAACCTAACTCTGGTAATCAAAGTCAGCTATTAACTGATGGTGAAACAAAGAGTACTCTGGAATATCAAGGAGCAGTCCCTCAGGTTTGAATTCTATTTTGTATCATAACTTGCTTAATACAGCTTTATCTAAGAGGTTAATTGGTGTGCTCTCACAGAGAAGAAGTGTATGGGTATCTTGTAACTTATCCTATAGTGACAGTCAATGGTTAAGACAAAGGTCTAAAACACTAGCAGTTTAGTCACTGAGCAAGAGGTGAGGTGTTTGAAATGTAGAAGATTAATAGTTGAGAGTGGGGTCTCTTTATCAATTAAGAAAATCTGTTTCCTGTATGAATGATAAACTTCAATTTAAAAAAAAGAAAAAAAAACACCTCTGTTTCACCCCTTTAATTGTAATTCAATTTTCCCCTTTTTCATCTAGTCCAATAGAGGGGAAGAGGCCACTTATCCTTCTGACCCCCTTCAGGATTGGTGTATTGAGAAATCTGATTGACATAACTCCCTTTTCTTCTGAAGGGCAAGGCATTCTTTTTTTCCAGTGTCCCCTTTGTTTGCAATACCCACATATGTCTTTATTACAATTACTGACTGGCTGGGGCAGAGGAACATTTAGTTGTTTGATTTTCAGGGCCATGAGTTTTGCTGAAAGTCTTTCAAATTTTTCTGCTAAGTATTCAGAAATGGGAGTTAATTCCCATTCAGTCTATCCCTTCTTTATTAAATTCCTCTTCTCCACTTCCATTAATAAAATGTGAGGGTATATAAAGGGTTATATCTACACCTTCCTTTATTCCAGAGTGTTGCCAGAAAGTGCTTTCTAACATGTCCTCATAATCTGAGATCATTTTGTAACTGAGCGTTAAGAATGAGCAAATAATTATGATTACTAAATCGTTATATAGATGTCTTTATATTACCAATAACTGAAGGATAATATCTGAAATTACTGAAAATGGCTAGATTTTGCCTAGACCTGCTGTTGCAATGGTCATCCCAAGCAGATCTCAACCCTGCTTATGATTAGTCTGTACTAAGTTCACCCTTGTATATCTGTACTATTGTGATAGTAACCACTCCACCCATCCTCTGTTTAATATCCACAAGAAAACTTTTAACAGACCTTTGTTATATATAACCCTACCCCAGATCTTTGGGACTCACCCTGGTTTGGTATCCCACCTCCTGTTCAGCCCCTTTATGTTTATTTTATGTTTATTAATGGAATGGGGGTGCCAGCTCCACCCAATTATTCATTAGTAACCTGTTGTTTTAAAATATTAGTATGTCTGCAAATCCAGGAGGTAGTTTTGGGGGCCACAAGGCCACTGACCTACTTTGCTTGTGTAAACAAACTCTTTCTCTATTAGAAACACCAGTATCTCAGAAATTGGTCTTCACAGTGCATCAGGAGAAAGGACCCACTTTTGCTTGGTATCAGTTTTATCCTGTATTTGTTTATAAGTTTGGAAAAGTGTTCAATTAATTTTAACAGGAAATGTTTCAGGAATGTCTCATAATAAGGATTTGCCTATTTTACAACGCTTTTTATGTCTAGCATGAGGAGGGTCCTGTGTCATGTTCTTGGCCTTCCCAACCCAGCTTTACCATCAATATTTAGCATCTCCTGGACCAACTAACATTTGAACCAATTGGTTACAAATATGACAAAGCAGGATCATAGGTTCTTAATGGAATTCTAAATACTTCTACAAATTGGTTCTAATTTTCTTTGGGTCTCAGGAAATCTTTATGATAGTTTTTAATTCTCTTCCAGCAGATATATCATGTTCCATAAACTTTAAAGTGGCCTGGACTAAATCACTTCCCCTCAGGTGGTCAGAAAGATAAAGAGGGTTTGAAGGTTTCCTGGTTCTGGTGAATATGGGGAAAGGTTTGAGTTAAGGGGAGCTAGGGGATATAAATTCAGTTTGGAGTTTATTTCCCTTTGTTCTGTTTTTGGCCCTTTCTTTCCCTAATGAATCTAAGGATGTGAGGCTATTGTGGATGCAGATTGCCCTCTAGCACCCTCTGCATCCCAAAAGAATGCTTCCCATTGTTTTCTGAGGGGTTTAGAGTCTTCCTTTTTGAAGGCATCTCTCAAAATTAGGATTTTGTTAATATCAAAAGTTCCTCAGAGTGGTCACTGAAAAGACAGATTATAGCTTCATTAGAATCATCCGTGCACAGAGAAAGTCACATGTGACAGGTCCATTAAGAATCAGGAGTTTTAGCAATTGGAAGAGAGCAAGATTTGTTCTGACCTCAGTATAGTCCTTCAGTGAATGGAAGGACCAGACAGACACTTAGACTGGAACAGAATCAGCTCTATGGGCACTAAAAGGAGGCTCCAAGAAAGATAGTGATAAAATTAGAAAACAGGAAGTAGGAGTAAGGTAATACCAAGTGGGTGATCTGGTGACAGAACCAAAATCACAGGAATCTAAACCAAAGTCCTAAATAAAAGGCATTTGAACTTGAGGAAAACCATGGAGTTCAGATATAGGAGTAGTTTACCTTGGGGATGCAGAGTCTCAGGAGTCAAACAGTAGCTACAAGAAATCTGTTGTGGAAATTTCACCTGGTCAGTCTTAGAGCCCGCAGCCCCAGAGGGACACCTTCTATGTCTTGCTGGTGTCTCCAAACTTGTTAAAAGGCAAATCAGAGTCAACTTTGCAAATTACAATTTTTTATTCAGGACGCCAAACATTTTGCTACAGAAAACAAGCCTGAGCATATGTAAAAACAGAAGTAGCTTCAATCTTCCAAGGTGGTAAATAATTTAACTTCACTCCTTAGGATTGGACAGGGGTTTCTCTAACTTATATGGGTGGGGGGGATTAGGACAGGTGGACTTTATATTGTATTGGGTCAAATGTAATGAACTAGGAACTTGATTGTCAATCTGGGTCCGGTGTTTGGTGGGTGTGATGGTTAGGTTCATGTGTCAACTTGGTCATGTGATGGTGTCCATTTGTTTGGTTAAGCAAGCACTAGCCTGATTGTTACTGAGAAGATATTTCATGGATTTAAATCATCATAAACTTGATTGCATTTATGGCTGATTACATCTACAATCAACTGAGAAAATTGTCTTCAACAATGAGAGATATCTCATCCAAAAAGGAGAAGTGATGATTCCAGCAGTCAAAAGAGATAATTTCTATCTCTACTTCAGCTAGCCAGCTTCTCTTGGGGAATTCATTGAAAACCTTCATTGGATTTCACAACTTGCAGCCTGCCACATGGAATTTGGACTGGTGCATACACACATCTTGTGAGGATTTCCAATTTCAAACTATATCAAAAGGAAATTCAAGAAGAAGCTCAAAGAAGAAGTACAGTGCAAATTTGTTTTTATTTTTGTTTTTGTTTGTTTGTTTTTGCTCTGAGGGTCCCTAATACTTTACTTACATAATTTTAACACTAGATAGAACTGAGTGTTTAAGAAAATCAATCATGGTTGAATGATGTGATAGATTAAAGATGGCTGTAAATTCATCGAAGCGCCTCCTTGAGAGGTAGTTTCTCATTCTCCCCTTGAATCAGTGTTAATCTGAGTGATTTGTTCTACACATAGAAGTCAGTGAGAGTGATATTTTGATACTTCTAAGTCTGTCATAGGCTGCTTGGTCTTGTGGAACACTTACCCTTGGACTACTTTGAGGCCACCTTGTTGAAGAGACCATTTGAAAAGACCAAATGGAAATGCCCTAAGACTGTATGTAAAAGAGATGCCCAGTCAAAGTCCAGCTATTCCAGTCACAACTGCTCAAGTGATTCCAAATGAGACACAGGACATGTTGGAGCAGTGAGAAGTCATCCCTTCCAAACCCTGCAAAATAAATAATTTTTTTTGTTGTTGTTAGCACTAAATTCTGTAACATATCCAATGATAACTGGAATAAATGCTCATCTGGCAGTTTAGATCATAGGTTCTGGCACTTGGTACAACTGTCATTGCAGGCTTAGACACAAGCCATACCTTACTCAAGAAGTGGAGTGGTGCTCCTTGGTAATAATTTCAATATTCTATTCCCTTGCGTGTTTTAAGGTGCAAAGCTTGTTTTTACAGACTCCAGATAAAATGATAGGAGAACATGGTGTACTTTCCAAACTGAAGAATTTTGAGGTGGCAGAAAAGGATTATAACACAGAGTTTTGTCACCACGTATGGCTACTGGGTACCATCAACTGATAACATTAAATGAGGAAATTTGTTCTTCTAATAATACACATTAAAAAGCACATAGCTTGCTTCTCAATAATTATATGTGATTTGGCCAGATTATTTGCATAACTTCAAAATGGGATGAGCTAGGGAGGAATGCAACTATGAACTAAAGTAAACATTATTATTGTAGCAGTGGAAGAACTTGTAACATTGATATAAAGGCAGTGGTCACCAGATGTTCTGAGGAGGAAGAAGGAAGAATAAGTGAAACATGGGACATTTTGGGGACATTGGAATTGTTCTGTATGACATTGCAATGATGGATACAAGCCATTATACATTTTTTCAAAACCTATAAAATTGTGTGGTGCAAAGTGTAAATGATAATGTCAACTATAGACCATTGTTAGTAGCAATGCTTCAATATGTGTTCATCAATTGCAACAAATGTACCAAACTAATGAAAGATGTGGTTAATGGGGAAAAGTGTGGGAGGGGGAGGGGGAGAGTATAGGGTGAATGGGAATCCCCCTATATTTTCAATGTAACACTTATGTAATCTAAAGCTTCTTTTAAAAACATAAAATAAAAAAATGAAGGGAAATGACCAAATAAGGGAAAAAAAAAAAGGATGTCCTAGTAGAATAACAAACCTGATATTGCTTTTAGTTCTGTGAATATTCCTCCAAAAACACTCTTCCAAAAGACTGTGTGTATGTGTGTGTATGTGTGTGTGTGACTGGGTGGATATATTGGGGAGTGTTGTCAGGTCATTTAACTTTAGTTTGTTCAAGAAGGAAATATGAAACAAAAATGGTGATTTTATGAAACATAAAATCTTTTATCTTCTCATAAACTGTAAAAAAGACATATGTTGTTATCTAAGGTAAAATCCCCATGGTACACTATGATGACCACATCTGTATAAGAAGGCAGTGGTCCATAAACATACTTAAGTGGAGCTAATAACAAGTTAGTAATAAATTATGGCATGCCTCCTCTATCATCCTAACAGTTTCTGTGGCTGAGTAAGAAAAAGTATGATTGTCAATCATTACTCAATCCCAATCTTTATCTTTATGCTCTCAATATGGCAAATGACTATCTAATGATAGTGTTTCAAGAAAATATGTTATTTTAGCTCTGAGAAAAAAATTATGGATGTATTCCTATGAAGATATAGATTTACTTTGTGTGACCTATAAATTTTTTTCTCTGATGTCACTAGAAAAATTGTCCTTTTCTACCTCATGACATGATAATCATTTGACCTTCACCTCTAATATTCAATGTAAGGACAATAAAGATGTAGAATTATCACATAAACATTATTTCTTCCCTCAATTTGAATTGTTCACTAAAATACAGATATTATTTCAGAAAGAACACCATTGTTTTTGTATTTTAAGTTTGAATATTAAATTACTTTCTTATGGTTGAAATGTAATTTAACTCCTTAGGCAGCATTCTTTCTCATCATAGACAGAAGCAGAAAAATAAATCTCATTCAATGTATCCTACTCTCTTCTAATTTCTTCTCAACTGTGCCCCATTTCATAAAGCTTATAATATGGCTTTAATATTTTGTGTTTATTTTATTATATTTTAATTTTATTACTTTACACATAAAAATATATAGCAAATAGGTAAATAACATAGAACAAAATAAATAAGATCACATCTGAGATTTCACCAAATTATTATTCTGACAAATTTTAAGGTACCAGCCTAACTGTTATGGGCTTAATTTGCCTCATGGACAAAGAAAAATATTTGGGCTAGATCAGGAGTTCTCAACTAGGGATGACTTTGTCCCCTCAGTGGGCAATATCAATATGTGAATACATCTTTCATGGTGACAAAATAGGTGGCATGCTACTGTCATCTAATGAGTAGAGGCAAGAGATGCTGCTAAACATCCTGCAATTTAAAAAAAAGATTTTCATGCAGTTTACGATCTCGCAACTTAGTTGAGCAATTTATCAGGAAGCATCCCATTTAGTAGGAACTGCCATCAAGGGGGTGAGAAAGAGAAGCTCATATAAGTCAAATGTAGGAAACAAGTGAGGAAATGTTATGACTGGATGATATTGCGTTTCCATTTTCTGAAGGAGTCTTAAGAACTAGGGAGCATTTGTTTGCTTAGGAATGAGGACGTTAGCTGGTGATAACTGATCTGCTTTATTTAAATGTTGTATTCTAAGAAAGCTAGGAATTTACAGGAAATAAAAACTAGCTTAGGTTTTTGGATTTGCTGACATGGCATTTAGCATGGGCTCCTCCATGTTGGGCCTAATGGATTTTATTTATCATCTATAATGCACAGGCTAGCCCCCAATGAAGAAGTAAATGGCCAAAAGTGTCAACAGTGCTACTTTTGAGAAACTCAGGGATAGATGAACTCTTAACAATTTCAATAGTTTACAAATCCATTAGACTTTAATTAACTTAAGCTAACTTATTTCAGAAATTTAAAAATAAGCTTTACATTAGATAGCTCCCTGTTAAAGAAGCTGTTGAACTGCTTCTTTTAATTTGATGACCCTTAACCCAATGAATGAATAACTGAAGAGATCATGTTTTTAACAGGAGAGTACATTAAAATTGCAGGAGCAGTTCAATATACCTTATAAATTTCAAGAACTACTAAAAAAAAGAACAAATAAATAACATTTTTCAACTCACCCTTACTCTGATAAGGTTTCCTTAGAAGGGTGAATAATTTACTATGACAAAGAGTGACCAAGCTGAATTTTCAGCTCTGGCAACATCCCGGAATATTTGGATTGCTTCAGAAAATGTGTATTTTATTTTAGGGAATTAAACCTTGAGTGTTCTCTTAAAAACAACCAATAATATAATAGTGATAAAATAGTCACCAATTATATGCTATTACTATGTGCCAGGCACTGTTCTAAAAGCTTTACATATTTTCTAGGAGATTTAATCATTTTAGTTTGTTTAATCCTCAGGTTATACATATACTAGTAGCTTTACATATATTAGTTCAATTAGTCTTAAAAACAACCCTTTTCATTAAGCAGTACCTTATTGTCTCCATTCTAAGAGGAAACTAAGTCATTCTAATATATGATATTTCATTTTGATACCAAATTTATTTGGCTAAATCCTAATGTTAAATTAACAATGGGGATATATTTAGTATAACTAATCCAGTCTTTTATATTTTCATAGTTATTGCAAAATGCTCAATATTATACATTCAGAGGTAAAAACAAAAACAACAACAACAAAAAAAACGTATTGCTTCAACCTTCAATACAGAATAAAAAGTAAACATAGACTATAGAGTCAAAGTCAACCTTGGAGAACATCAGATAATTTCATGACCAAACATAATTGTAGAGTTTATTTCAATTGGTTTGCATTGTCAATTCACAGAATAAAATTATCAGAGCAATTTTTAATATAGAACCTCAAAGAAAATGTAAGTAACATATATGTGGAAATAGAAATTTATGGAGTTTATAATCTTGATGATCATCACAATCTTATTTGATTTTCACAAATACACTTGGTGAATGGATCTCTTCTAGCAAATCAATCTACCACAAAGACAGATAATATGATAGACCTTCACTGTAACCTAAAATTATTCTACGTGCCTTCTCTCTGATTTCCTGAAAGCCAATGAACCCCAGCCCCAACCACTACCACCACTATCCACCATAGGTAAAATCAACCTTCGCTGATGATAAATGTTCTGTAAGTGCAGAACACAAATTCAGAGGGCTAGATCTACCCATCCATACATAAATTCATCCATCCACCCATTCTTCTATTTGTTTAACACACATTAATGAGTACATACCATATACCAGATTTTTTATAGGTTTTGGAAAATAAACCAATAATACATATCCCATGCTGCCAATAATCTTCTAATGTAGGTGAGTTAACAGACAAATCAATACATATCTTCCATAAAACTATGATAAAGAATATAATGAGTCCAATGTATTTCAGGAACACTGAATGAGTAATTACAATTTCATTTTGTAATTCAGGAATATTTACAGAGAAGAATTTGGGATAGAAAATTCCTGGAAAATGGGGAAACAGCATTTTATGACTTTGATGATGAAAAGTTCTCTTTACTTCTGGCAAATGATGGTAAACTTAAATAATTGAAGCATGAAGTACACATGGGGTAATTGTTTATGATGAGATTGGAAGAGAAGGGTAGGCCTTGTATGTTTGAAATTATTTAAATTCTAATTCATTTGAAAGGTTCAGTTTCTTTCTAATAGTTTTTTTAGTGCATTTTTCACATCCATGTTTCTGAAACTGTAGATTATTGGGTTAAACATGGGAAAGACAATTGTATAAAACACTGCAACCACCTATCAGTGTCTAGAGAATAACTAATCATAGGACGTAAGTACATAAACAAGAGGGTCCCATAAAATATGGTGACCGCTATGAGATGGGAAGCACAGGTGGAGAATGTTTTACTTCTGCCTCCTGGGGACTTGATGCTCAAAACAGTGAGGAGGATGCAGAAATAAGGGGAAAACATGACTATGAAAGTGCTGCTCTGGATGAAGCCACACAAGACAAAGAGTAGAAGCTCATTGATATGGGTATCTGCACATGATAAAGCCAGAAGAGGTGGGATATCACAGAAAAAAATGATTGACAAGATTGGAGTCACAAAACGGCAGCCTGAATGTGAAGCAGACATGCACCAGTGAAGTCAGACTTCCACTGAAGTATGCCAACACGAAGAAGGCGATACAGACTCTCCTAGACATAAGTGTAGAATAGAGCAGTGGGTTACAGATGGCTGCATAGCAGTCATATGCCATTATTGCCAGGATAAGGCACTCAGCATTGGCAAAGCAAGCAAAGAAAAACATTTGTATTGCACAGCCAGAGGAAGAGATACTCTTCTTGGATGCTAAAAAATTCAGCAGTATTTTAGAGTTGATTGCTGTAGAATAACTGATGTCCAAGAAAGACAAGTTGCTAAGAAAATAATACATGGGGATTTGAAGGCTTGAACCTTAACTAAGATCATTAAGCCCATATTTCCCACCACAGTTAATGTGTATATTATGAGAAATACAAGGAATAGTGTGAATCTGAGAAGTAGAAACTCTGTGAATCCAAGAAATATAAACTCAGTTGGCATGATATAATTACTCTGAAGTATCTTCTTGGTTTCCTTGCTTTTCCCATCCAAGATAAATGTTAGAAGATGTGATTTGGCTTGGCTGGTGGAAGAACCAGCAACACCTTTATTCTCCCTTCTTAGAAAGCAAATAGAAAGTTAATAAAATCATTTTCTGTGGCTTACTTTTTGGTTGTTTTGTATTTTTCTTTAAAGGAGGTAATTAGTAACTCTATAGAAGTTGTGTGCATTAGGAAATATTAGTTCCTTTCAATTTGGAAGGGAATGAATGAAGCTCAGTTGATGAGAACTGGTAAAATTACAAGAATTGGCAGAATCTTTGGAGGAAAATCTCCATTTTTCCAAACTTAAAGCCATATCCTTTCATGTAAAGGAAAATAGAGTTAAGAAAAATTCTGGGAAAAAAATTCCCTTAGATAAACAAAATAATTGTACAGTAGAAAATCTGTGATTTGGGGAGGTAGCTTAACTTGAGAATTAAAAGTGTGGTCAATTAGCAAGAGATGATTGAGTTCAAATTTTGGCTTTGTGACTTACTGGTTGTGTGACATTTCTAAAATTATTTATCAACGTTGTGATGGTGAGAGGATTAATGTGTAAATATTTGTTAAATATTTATAGAATTACCACTATATAAGAAACATGTGAGTATTCATTAAATAGCTTGAAATATCCAGATACTTGTCTAACAAGTATGAAAAAGGTTTCCTTGAAGTCATTTTCATCAAACTTATAACTAAAGATTTAACATTAAAGAATAATTAAGTACTCCAAATATACCAAATTTACAAAATTATTTGTTATTGCCTCCCAAGTAGTACATCTAGTGAGATAGTATCAACATCATACTTTTTATTATAAAGAAACACTTTACACTGGGATCTCCAGTTCATCACATTTGCCTGCTTATCTGGCTTGTATTTGGTATCACTAGCACAAGAGAGGCCATAGCTTGGAAGAATAGGAAGAAGGTAAGTAAATGTCTGAAGTCTCTGGTCTAATTCTGCCTTACTACTCCAAATCATTTCATCTTTACATCATCATTTCCTCATTCATAAAGTTGGAAATGGAGCCTACTCTCTTAATTATGCAAGGTTGTCCTCTGAGATTAATGAGGCTTACACATTTTAAAGCTCCATAGTTGGAGATTTTATATTTGTTTAGCAAGCTTCTATATTTGTTTACATATTATTGATATAAATTACTAAAATCAGATATGTTTACCAAAACGTGTTTTATTTCCTCACTGGAAAGAACAAACATGAACAAATGAAAATTAACAACCTCACAAAATTTCACCAAACATAAATAAAAAATCACCACCACTACCACCACTACTATGACTAACAAGAAAAACACCGTCAGAACAACATAACAATAAAGGCAAATTCTAACTTTTCCTTTCCTTGACTAGTTTTCATATGGGTTTTTTAATCAAGTACAATTTTATTGTACTGTGATAAAATACCTGGTTATCTTATTGATAATGATGATGACGATGAATAAAATAAGTAACATCTAAAAATAATGGAAAATGTGTCAAGATATTTGCCAAGCATTTAATATAAAGCATTTCATTTAATCTCATAATTATCCTATAGAGCAGATAAAATTATTTCTGTTTTGACAGATGGGAAAACTGGAGCACAGGGAATGTAATTAAGGTGCCCAATTTCACATATACAGACTCTTGTTCCCACTTATTAATCAAAATACTCTACTGCCTTTGACATTGAAATATTTTCTACTTTTTTCAAGATTGTATGATAAGTTATTTAATTGTACATGTTAATGCAGAAAGGAACCTGAGCAATTATCTGCACTCTTATTTTTCAGACAAGGTGGCTAAGTCATACTCACAAGATCAATCAGTATCATGTGCATTAATCATTTTAATGAATGTGAATCATATTCATAAACCACTTATAAATTTCTTTAGATCAAAGCCCGTTTTTCTTCCTTAAATCCCCGTGTACCTTGGAAACTGTTTATGGGGTTCAGTGGTCAAATGCTGAATAAGAAAGCAATTTCACTTTTATTTGATTCATCTCAGGCCACTCTGAGCTCAGACTTGAAACAATTTTGTCTTCACTGGTTCACATGGAAATCTCACTTAATAAAGTTGCTATTTTTAATAGGTTCCCATGAATGGATTTTTATTTCACACTGGGAAGAAGATACGTAGAAGAGAGTGAAGATAATGCTAACCACACTCAATTCAATCTCTCTTCTTT
>JAQZBX010017508.1:0-35528 GCA_029593785.1 Cabassous unicinctus | reverse complement strand
AAAAACACAAAGGAATAAGAATACAAAGGTGGACTAAAAAAATGAAACAAGAAAAAAATTAGGAAAAATAGAATAAAATAAAATACTGGAAAGATGAAAAAAATAAGTAATAAATGAAGACCAATCAAGGTAGGGCAGAATGAAAGAAAAGCAACGGAAGAGGGGAAAAAGGAAAGAAGGAAAAGAGAAAAATGAAACAAGGAAAAAGATGACAAACAAAAACAAAAAACAAAACAAAAAACAACCCAGGAAAAACAGGTTTCTATCTTAGGCCCCTAAAAACCGTCTCAGTCTGCTGGTGCTCAATTATGCTGCAGCCTGCCCACCACAGGTAAGGTACTCGGTTTTAGAGAACAAAATAAAAAAATTAAAAATAGAATAAATATATTAAAGATTAAAAAATAACTGATCAAAAAACTTAATACAAAAATGTCTATAATTCCCTTTCAGAAGGTGCTGGTTGGGTTCCTGACAACCCCGTGGATCACTGTCTGGATTCCTTCTTTTAGGAAGTACCAGGAATTGAACCAGGGACCTTGTATATGTGAGTCAGGATTCCTACACTGTGCTACACGCCCCCCCCCCCACAGGTTAGGTAGGCTTCTGTAATTTTATCTGACTCTCATGTTCCCCTTTCCCTCATGTGAGTTGGGCTTCTAAAAGTTTGCTGACTATCTCTCTTGACTTCCTTTGCTCCAGGACTGGTTAGACACTTGTGTCCGTCTACATCCCCACTGACCTAGTTCATCTCTCTTTCAGGGTGGCTGGGTGTGACAGCCTGCCTGATCATTTGCCCCTCCCCTGTCCCTGGGGCTGCTTCAGTGCTGGTTAGGGTCTTTTTTGAGATTCAAAAGGGGCGAAGAGAAGCCACTTTCCGCCCTTCTCTAGACCCCTTTTCCTACCAGGAGGACAATGTTCTTTTCCACTCAGTTTGCTGCAGTGGGCCAAGGGTTTTACTGAGGCTATTCCCTTTGAGGGTGGGGTATATGTGCCATTCCCAGGCACAGAGGTGAGTAACTCATAGTTTTCATTCGGCTTCTTTGTCTCTCTGTCCCTCTCCCTCCTGGATGATGTGCAGCACTCTCCTGGTCTGCAGATCCCCAAAGCATCTCCCTCAGATAATCTTTTCCCTTCTTCAGTTGTTTTGGTTAGAGAGTTGAGCCCTTCCTACCTACTTCGATTCCATCTTCCTGGAAGTTTTTTCCCACTCCTTTATCTTTGTCTGAGCTTGGCAAATTTAAGGAATTTGCAAAAAGAATGGAAACAAATAACCATGGTCCCTGAATTATCAGTTTTATAAATAACTAGAGGCATATGTCTGAAAATTATTACTTTGATTCTAAATACTATGTTTTATTTTTATAACTGTGCAATTTTTAACTTCTTACTAACTCCCATTTGTATTCCCTTATCTTGCTATGCATGGATTTTGTCAATCTTTAACAGCCCCTTGAGAGCCTACTTTGTTAAGCTTAATCATGTTATTTAGGTGATTTACAACTTTATGTATTATTCCAGCCAAACTTTATTTAGTTTAGCATTATCTTAGGTGGACTGAACTATTTAGAAATTTAAGTATTAACTAGCTGGAATTTGTCAATTCCTAATGGTTGTTAATTAAGCAATTTACAACCCAGTTTGTAACCTGTAACCTGATGCTTACCCCTGCTAGATTCCAGGGCCTGCACTTACACACTTCCAATTTAAAAAAATGTCAATCAGTCCCCTAACATCCCAGTGTGCCTATCTCCACCTTCATTTTTCTGAAAATAATAAAAACCCTATCCTTTTGTCAGAGAGGAAGATTTGAGACTTTGTCTCCTGACCTCTACCAGGTTAATAAAACTCTTTCCCTTGTGTGAACAAACCTTGGAGTTGACTTCATGCCTCTGCTGGGCAACAGAACCCAGGGAACTCATGTGGGTCTCCTTCAGCTTCATTACCTAAACTGTGTGATAATTGTACATCCTCAAGGGATTTCATGAAAACTAATGAGATAATATATGTTAAAAGTCTTATCTAGTGGTATGTAGTGGGTGTTTATCAGATATTAGCTAGCTACTATCAATATTTCTCGCCTTCAACAAACTGTTTAAGACTACAGAAATTAATCTAATATTAATGCAAGGCTTGTATAACATTTATAGGTTAATAAGTTAAAATAAGATGGGTTGTTTTGTCTTTTAAATCCATTAGATCATACCACATCTTATTTCTTGTGTCCATGTGCTAGTAAGACATATTTCTTATTTTTTTCCTGCCTCAGGGCTTTTGCCCAACTTGGGTGTCTGGACTGCCTGGAAGGCATTTTCTTTTCCTCTTTGTTCATCCAGATTCTACCCCTTCCTCCAATTCAAAGTCTTGCTGTGCTATATCAAGGATACTACACATACTGTGAAGTCTCTAATTAGGTACAGCCCATCATGTTTCCTCATTTTTTTTGAACCACTATTTTATTTCAAATGAGTATAAAGAATTTCTTTTTTTTTTGTTTTAAGTGCAAAATGAATTGAAATTTAATTGTTCTGACATTTAAATTATTGTAATGTTTTTGTTTTATCATTTTTCCTGAACTTGCAAAGGAGGCTGAATCTAGTCCGTTTACTCAATACCAGCAAATAACAGTACTCTTAATCTCACTTTTCCCCTGCACATAACAGTGCTGAATTTATAACATTCTCAGCTATGGCAGTCTTTTTCCTAAGTATCATATTTCCATTAGTCTGCTCATATTGTCATTTGATGAAAAGGAAATGTGCCTATTTAACATTTTAAAAACTTTACAGTTAATTAAGAATAATCCTAGATATATTTTTCTGATTTCTTTCTCCAGTCTTCCTTTGTTGCTCCCTGCCTCCTTTCTCTCTTCCTTCCCTCCCTCCCTCCCTTACTTCCTTTGGTTTTCTTTCTTTTCCATCTCCCTCCTATTCAAAATTTTCACCCTTATCTCTTTGCATAAAATTTAATAGTTCCAAAATTCCATGACATCTTTTTTTATTCTCTTCTTATATTCTTGACTGCTTATTTTGTTTAAGATTTTATAGTTGACTTCACTGTTGTTTGCCACTCTGCTAGTATGTAACATAATAGTATTCATATATGGATATGTTTGAATGGTACATCTGTACTACATTAGAATTTGCTGTTCTAGTAGATTTTATTTTTAAAATGCTGTTTGCCTCTGGAATGAAAAGTTGAATTTGGATAGAAGTCAGTTTGTCTAATTACACATGCTTAAGGAAATTAACTTTAACTTTAGTTATGAATTCAAATTTATTTAAAAGTCCAGTTTTATAAACTGATTGAAAAATCAGTGTGTAAGTGATATAATCAATATGTTATGGTGCCACTTACTTTTGAGAATCCAAAAATAAGACTACTTTTAAATAAAATCCAATGCCAATAGATCTTTAATATTTTTGGGACATATATTTATTTATTACTGGAGTCATTGGATAACATTTTCTTAAAATGTTAATTATACATTAAAATTACTATAAGACTTTATAAAAGAAACAGAGATGATATGTTACTTTTCTTTTTTACTTAAAGAATGAAAAGTAAATCAATATTAATATCAAACTCTATTCATCAACTTAATCAATTCATGATTACACATTTTATTATATGTTTAATGATACATTTTTGTCAGTGCAGAAATGTAATTTTAATAGCAAATTTTGAACCCTATCCCTGCAGAAATCTATACCTTTCTATCACTGCACCAGAAAACAAAGATAGTACATATAGTGCTGACAAGGAGACTGGTGCCATTATGTAGACTTTGTTCGGGTCAGCTATATATTTTAATTTCAAATCATAAAATATCACATGACTACCTTATATTTTTGCATCAAATATGACCTCCACCATCCTTCCTTCTAGCTTTACTCCCCTTCATTTACCAAAACAGACATCTATTTCCTTCCTGTATAAGGAAACAGCTCAGGCTTTACATCTAATTTTTCTTCCCTTTCTCTACCCATCTGCATGGAACAAAATATTTAATTTTTATTAGAGAAATTGTAGCTTTACAAAAAAATAATGCTGAAAGTAAGAAGTTCCCATATACCTTCTTTGTTACAATTGATGAAATGATATTATTTTAATTATACTATTAACTATACTTGTGGCAGTTTGAAATTATTTTATGAATCCCCAAAAGAGAACAACTATTTTTGTGAACTAATCCATTCATGTGGGTGTGAGACCCTTTCAATTAGACTATATCAGTGAGGTGTGACTCAGGTTGAGTCTCTGCCCTCTTGCTGGGTCTAATGAAAATTGAGACACAGAAAAAGGAGGCCACCATATTTGATCCTGCCATGTGAGAGAAAGGACTTCAGTTTCACCCACAGGTGAACTGCAAGGAGAAAAGCCCCTGAGAGGCTCAAAGAGCTAAGGCTCAGGGAGAGAGGAACCAGATGCCTGATAGCTTGCAGCTGAATTCAGCAAGAAAGCAGAGCAGCCCAGACTGATAGAGGAGGCCTGGAAAGAGACAAGCCCTATGTCTGGTTGCCAACAGCTTAGCCCCAGGAGACAGCTGATTCTGGAGGGGGAGACAGAGACCTCCAAAGAGATCAGGGACCATCTTGCTTCACCACGTGGCAACTGACTTTGGTGAGAAAGCATCTCTGCTGATGTCTTGTTTGGACATTTCACAGCCTCAGAACTGTAAGTTTTTACCCCAGATAAATCCCCATTATAAAATCCAATGCATTTCTGGTACTTTGTATTGGCAGCACTATGGCAAACTAAAACAGTAGTTGATACTTTATATTAGGGTTCACTGTTTGTATTGTGCAACCCTATGGTTTTTAAAAAATTTATTCTAGTGACGTATATAAAACCTAAAATTTCCCCTTTTCATCATAATCTCATATATAATTCAGTGGAGTCAATTACATTAACAATGCCGTCATCACCATCCATTACCAACACATTTCCATCATCCCAAACAGAAACTCTATAACAAGGAAACATTAACTACTTATTCCCTCCCCTTTCCCTGGCCTCTGGTAACCTGCATGGTAGTTTCTGACTCTATGAATTTGCTTATTCTATCTATGTCAAATCAGTGAGATCATACAATGTTTGCCCTTTTGTGTCCAGCTTATGTCACTCAACATGATGTCTTCAAGGTTCACCTATGTTGTTGCATGTATCAGATCTTCATTCCTTTTTAATGCTAAATAATATTTCATTACATGTATATAACACATTTTGCTTATTCATTCATTGGTGGGTAGACATGGGTTATTTCCATCTATTGGCAATTGTGAATAACGCATCTATGAGCATTGGTGTGCAAATATCAGTTTGAGTCCCTGCTTTCGAAATTTTGGGGGGTAAATACTTAGAAGTGGGATTTCAAGGTCATATAGTAATTCTATACTTTCTGAGCAGCCACCAAATTGTTTTCCACAAAGCCTGCATCAATTTACATTCCCACCAACAATGAACAAGTTTTCCTATTCTTCCACATTCTCTACCTACACTTGCTATTTTCCTTATGAGACAATTTTGAATTCCCCACAGACAGTTATGATCTGGAATCCCCCTAAATGTCACCATCCACACTCACAATTTAATTGTTTATGCCTCTTTCCTTACCAGCTCATCTCTTGATATTATTAGTTTTTTTCTTATCACTGTGTCATTATTTTTGCTAGTTTGCAATATTTAGGTAAGCAATTACTTATATCTGTATTTTTAAAGTGCCTGACATGGTGCTAAGCACATAGTAATAATTTAATATATATATTTATTGAATTAGGCCTATTACATATTTTACATGAGTAGAAGCAGTATTCATACCAACTCCTATTTGTTTTCAGTAAGGGAAGAAATCTGCCACCACTGTGTGGCTCTTATGTGGATTTCACAGTTGCATGAGGGCAGGGCCATCATTGGATTCACTGCCATAACCTCAGCATCTAGAAAGTATCTCCCACACAACAGGTGCTGTAAAAATATGGGTTAAAGAAAGGAAAGTAATGAAGTAAATGTATAATATCCTCACTTTACCTTTTGAAAAGTGGTTATAGAAACCATGGTTTAATATTTTCTTTCAGGACTAATATGTAAAGTTTTATTGACTTTATTTCTGTAACTGATATAAGAGGCTACTAGAAGTTGTCTAACTAAAATTGTCAATTAAAATTAAAAAATTACTTAGTACAAAAAATATAGTATTAATTTTACTTTGAGAAGCATATCATATCACACATATTTGTCATAACAAAATCTCATTAATACAGGCTTTATCACCATGGAGTCTGTAATAATTTCAGTAGTTGCAATTTAGTTTGCTATTGTTTATTTATATAAATGTTTCATTTTCTTATGGACATATGTAATCTTAAAACTCCATTATTTCATAGAGAATTATCAAAACAAAGAGAAGTTGTTGAACATTCTTTAGTAATATAGATGATAACAATAAGAATTCATCATGCATAAGATGGATACTTAATACTTTATTGCAAATAGTTTTATCTATACTGAGGATTTCTAATTAATAGTTATTGAGTAATACACAGGTAGCATTGATTGTAATTTTTAATGGAGGTAACAATGCTACATTTCTTTAAAAGTGTTATAAATCAAATTTTTTAATGTAGGTTAATCAACATCAGTCAAAATGAGTGAAAAACTCTAATGACATTTCTTAGACTAAGGCAAGAATCTTAGAATAAGGCAAAATATCGGATGATCCCCTAATGAATTTTTTTTTCTCTCTCTATGTATATGTATACTATGCATACACATATAGAGCATGCTAATATATGCAAATATATGCACACATATGTACATATATACATGTGTACATGTATCAAATTGCTTGGTGAGTGATAATCTAACAGAAAGAATAAAAAAATAATTCATATATTGTTCTTATACAAAATAGCTATTTATGCAAATTATATACAAAATATATTAAAATGTATCAGCCTAAATGTATTAGCTTAAGTAATAATAAAATTACTACACTCTCATGACCACCATTAGTACTAGCTAATATTGAGTGGCCGTTTTTTATGTGTCTAACACCGTGCTAAGCACATTACATATATTATCAATCCTCACAAGAAAACTATGAGAGCGGCATCATTATTTTCTCCATTTTACAGATGAAAACTGAGGCACAATGAATTGAAAAGGTTAAGTATGTGCAGCTAAGTAAGTGGTTGAGTCAGATTCTAATCCATGATGTTTAACTCTATTTCTCCATGCCTTTTATTCTGGAACTGTAGGATATAAAAATATTGTCTAGAAAGCCAGATGACCTCCAGAGAAATTAGCATTTATACTTACTACCTTCTATGAAACAGTGAAATAAATGCCCTTGAAAATCCAAAGATACCCAGTCATATGGCAGCCATTCAATTACTACTTAGTAAATGAAGAAATGAATGAATGTGGTTATGAATCAGTTGTATGAGTTTGAGAATAGCAGAGTTTAATAATTTTAAAAGTCAAATTTGATCACAAAGCTGTTCTTTAAATGTCTTGAGAAATGATTCATTTCAAAATGTTTATAATATGTCCCCTTCAATTTACTGTTTTCAGTTCATATGCTCAACTACTATGTATTTTAGGAATTTGTGAGTTTTGTTTCCAATAGCTTCATTGAGGAAAGAGAACTTATATTAAAAATAAATCTTTGGAAAGAGCAATCTGGTGCAGGAAAAATGTTCATTTAATAGAGAACAACCTGACATGTTAGAGGTCTTTCTCTAGACATTGGACTTCATTAAATCAAGGGTAATAGCACAGTCTAATGCCTGACAATTTACATCTTTCATATTTAATTTAAATTTTTCTGCACCATGTATTCCAACTGGTGTATAGTTATCCGATTTTCTATTAAATGAAAAGTGTGAGCTTTTAGTCCCTAGTTCCAAAGATCAGGCATTATGTTCTTTTCTAACACAAATTTTGAGGTGTCAACATTTTTCAGGCTGATTAAACCCCTTGTCACACAACTAAGAGTGAAACATAGCCTGTGCATAAGACTTGAGTTGCTATATAGCATGTTTTCAGTGAAGTACCTCCGAGGGAGGGGGAAAAATGTTTTTACATGGTGTGGCCTTAATTTGTATTCCTCCAGACTACATTTAAAGGTAAAAATTTATAAAAATGTAAAGTTTTAAAGGCATTGCTTCCTTTAGGCTTAAAAGCCTTGCTGACATTTATGAACAAATAAATTTATCATGGAGTGAATATATATTTTCAACTCTTACGGGTATTCTCCAACCTTACAACATCTGCCAAGCATGAATGACAAAACTGTTTTTAGTTTTAAGGAAAATCTAGAGTGTATTATAATGAAAAAATAGGTAAACAAACTTGCATGTGGGGATTACTTAAATGCTTAAATTTATTGCATCAAGAGCAGCTTTAACTTAGGTGCTTAATGAAAGAGTAGGAGCATATTGTAGCTTACTCTGCTTAAAGAAGTGTTGAAATATGTAAGTGGAGCCAAAGCTACACAATGAAAATATTTTTTCTGAATTTGATAACTTGCTTAGGAATTTGCATGCTTAATTCCTTAGCAGACACTCATTTGTCCCTAGGTTCTATAAAGAAATGATTAGCTAAGCTTTTCCAAAAAAGAGATTCTAAAGCTCAAATATTTGGGGGCTTGAAGGTCCATTTAACAGACAAAGAGATAGATCAGCTTGTCTACAGATCTATGTTCCAAGCTTTGTCCTTTCTTCTGCTCTGCATTGTTTCCCTTTAGCCTTTACCATGACTTATAATAAATGTTTACCTTAGTCATTTCTTCAAATTCATAAACTCTTTGAGCCTCATGCTTGACTTGAGGACTTTTTTTTTTTTTTTTTTAACATTATGAATCTGAATCCTGAGGAGCAGACCTTTAGTCAATACATGTGGAAGAGGGTAGTATATTTGGTCTGGAATCTGTAGCATGTGGCGATCTTGAGAGAATGATTGAAAGCACAAAAACAGGAGGGCATTAAATGGGACTCCAGTGGCTTGAAAGAGTTAATGCTCCCCACTGCACAACACAGATTTACTACTGCGGAGAGAACAAGGAATGATAAAAGAATAGAGACGCACATTCAAAACACGTTTCTTTTTCCCTTACCTGCTACATCACGTGTCTAACATGTTGTGTTTCTCCAATAACAGTTGGTAGATTTGCATACATTGTAGAGAATGCAGATGGTTTTCTGCTGAGACTGCAGCAAGCCCAGGAGATCACCCTGGGAATACCTAAAGTCTTAAACTACATCCTCATGAATGTTATAATTTTAAAATCAAAGCCTTTTTTTGGTTCCTTAACATATTTTTCTGTTTAAAACATATGCTCTTTTGACCGACTTAAGTAAAAAAAAAGAAGCAAAACTCAACACCCACCAATAAAGCAAAGACTAGTGGTATAAATGATTGAAGTGTCTGTAAAAATACATTCCCAGGAGAACAGTCTGCTATTGAAGTTCAGATCAGCAAATACACTTGCCTCATTATTATTGCATGTCTCACATACCTGCTGCTTTTCCAAACTTCCTCATGTTATTTTCTGTCTTTATAAATGCTGTGTGTTTGTAAAGACAGAAAGTATTTTAAGATAAGAAGATAGAATATTTTAAGATATGAAGGAATTTAAAAAATCTTGAAGAGATTGGATATTTTAAAATGTGTTACTGGACTAAAATTTGAACTATCCTAGAGAGACTTGCAAAACTTGGCCCCAAATCACATTCATGTAATGGTGCCAAATAACAAGAGTTGTACGGCTTTTTGTTTAGTAGTCTCTTGGTTAGATTGAAATTGGAGACAAGAGAAGTAGGGAGAAGGTAAATTGGGGAAGGCTATTATTTCCTAATTTATACTAACTCTTTTTTTTCCCAGAGATAATTTATTGCTATCAAGTATAGTTAGATAATTTCAATTTGCCAGTGGACAAAGTTTATCCCAAATGAAAACCATTCTTCAGTTAATGATATTTTTTAAAATGTATCAGGTGAGGAGAGCCATTCTTTCATGTATACCTTTTTCAGACAACTATAGTAGAAATGGTACTATGGGGGTACTTTGCAGATAGTTAAGTATACTCTTTTCTTGGAGGTTGATCTCATCCAGGATTGTATCAATAGATAGAAAACATATTTTAAATAATTGTAAAACTATTTCAAAAATATGAATATCAAATACTAAAGAAAAAAATTTATGTTAACCTGTAGATTTTATGCAATTACAAACAAAATCCAGAATAATTCTCAGCTCAAAGAAAAGAGAATTGTTGCATGATGTAAAAGAATATAAGAGGAGACAGCAATGAAATGAAACTATCTTTATCCAATAGTTAAACAAGAATTTTATAAAATAGTTTGAAAAATTTTGGAACTGGTGCAAAATAGAATGAGATAATGGGGAAATGGAGATCATATAAACATGGAAGAAATATTTTTTAATATTTATATTCATTATATTAATTATCTATGTAATTAAAATTTTGTTATTTATTATATGTTTGAATAATTAAAATTTGAAAAAATCTTTTTATATTTACATCTCTCACCTATGCTCAAAATTTATTTTAGATTCATTAATTCAGTAACACATTTGTATTGAGCATCTACTATGGATCAGACATGTTTAAGGGGTGTTCTATGTACTTGGGTTTCAGAAATATGTAAGGCAGAGACATACTGGAGTTTACTTTCTAATGGAGAGGCAGACACGAAATGTAAAAAAATAAGTTTTAATTGTTCCGGGCAATGATAAGGACTATGTAGCAGTTAAATAGATAGAGTGATGGGGTGGAGAAAGAAAAGGCTGTTTAGATAGCTGCTACTCATCAACTGCTGTGATCCTGAGTCAGTTACTCATGTCCTTACCTGGAAAATGGGAAAGTAAATATAGTCCTTTTATAGGGCTGTTGTGAGAATTAATTGACTGAATATATAAGTAAAATGCTAAGTATATTATTATTCATATTTAACAAAGATTACTCTTGTTAATTGTGGAAAATAGATCATAGGAAGCCAGACAGGAAACAAGAAAGCATTTAGGAGGCTACTGCATCTAGAAGCCCATGTTAGAGGTGAAGGTGCTGTGGACCATGGGTTAGTGTTTGAAGTGATGAGAAGTGGTCAGAGTTGAGATATATCATGACAGAAAACTTCAGAGTTGTTGCTAATGGAATAGATGTGAGTGGTGAGAGTAAGAGAGGAAGCAAAGACAAATCTGAGATATTTGTCCTCGTCAACTGGCACAATAGTTGTAGCAATTACCAATGGTATAGATGGTATTGAAAGTTCTGGAACTGAACAAGTGTGTATAGGCAGAGAAGAGAATAATGCCAAAGAATGAAGACTGGGATATTACAATATTTAGAAGGATGAGCTAGAAGAGAAACTTAAGAAGGAGTTGCCAGAGAAATAGGGGACAACTTTGGAGACTGTGATATTATGGGAGAAAATTGAAGAAAATATTTGGAAGTGTGGTCATCTGTGACAAATGCCAAGATTGAGTGAGATGAGAAACGACAAGGAACTGCTGTATTGGGCATGATGTGGTCAATGGCCACTTGACAAGAGCAACAACTGTGATCAGAGCAGTTTCAGAGGAATTAAAATAAAACTCCCAGAGTTGGCTGAGAAGAGTTGGGAGATCAAGATGTGGAAACGCATTAAGGAATTAAAGCAAATATTATAGAGGAATGAGAAGAAAATAAAACTGAATGTTTAATTCACCATTTAGAGAAGTGACAAACCCAAAACTTTGTGGTGTAAGTAGGAAAAATTCAACAAAAAACCTGAAATATTTGAACATACACATAATAAAAGTTTTTAAAAAGTAATTATAGAAATAAAAATGAAATAAATGAAAACTTCGAAACAGTATGACAAACAAAACACCTGTGATGAAGAGAATTATTTATAGGTAAAAACATTAAGCTAAAATACATAAATAGTAATACATCCAAAGAGATTATACCAGAAGAATTACAGGTGAACTTGATGAGTCCTTTTCAAGTTAAAAATATTAGCAACAACTTTTAAAATGATAAGACCAAACTATAAAGATTTCATTGTACTGCTAATATAGTATACATTCGTTAATTTGTTGTTAAATAAAGCAAATATTTATTGAAAATATGAAAAAACATATACTAAGAGCCATAAATAAGTTCAATTTTTTCACCTATTAATTCTACTCAAAGAAATATATTCCAATGAAATAATAGGAGGAAAAAACCATATATAACAAGGACAACAATTGCTATTGATTAAGCATTTAAATTGATATATATATTATGATTATACTCATCTATAAATATTTGAAATTTAATCAATTCATATAAAGTACTCTGTGTGAAAAGTGCCTAGTCTATAATTATTATTCTTTTTCTTCTCCCTATTCTTCTTATCATGAGCAGTAGATTTAATAGTTATACAGAAAGCCTGGAGAGGAAGATACCAAAAATTAATTATTGTTCTTGTTTATTAAATTTTCTTTTATATTACTGTTTTTTGTGCATGTGAGTTTATGTGTATCCCGATTAAAGAGGAAGCCATTATTCTTTAATTCTCAGATCTACATTTCTAATTCCAACCTACATCTCCTGCCTACCAGGGTCTAAGCTCCATTAATGCAGTCACTGTGTTTGTGTTTTCGCCTTCATATGAGCAAAGTCTAGCACAAAATGGTCAACTAATGTACTTGAATGAATGGGAAAGGAGAAAAAGAAGGAAGGAAAAAATGTAGGATGGTAGGAAGGAAGGAAACAAGAAAGGAAGGGAGGGAGGGAAGCAGGGAGGGAGGGAGGGAAAAATGAGTGATTGAATCTTGTTCCTTTGCTTTAGATTCATGTTTCCACCAGTACTTATGCTCTCACCTCAGATCCCTCCTATTTAAAACTGAAATCATGTTTTCCCTTAAGAAATTGCTTTCCCACCAATGTTTAAATATCTAATAATGGTGTCTCTAGTCTTCTAGTCAATAGAGCTTGAGCCTGTGTGGTAACGTTGAGTTTCCGTCTTCAGCTTCTATATACGTTGATTTTTAAACTCCTAGATACTCCACCATCATTCACTCATTCATTCATTCACACTCATTGAATGAACACCTATGGTGTGTCACTGGGGCTAGAGAGATTAAAAACACAGGGCCTACTCTCAGTGAGAGAGACAGACACACAGCCAATTGCAATACAGAGTGATAAGTACTCTTAGAGATAAACTTGTGCTTAATTCCTCACAAATAAGAGGGAGCTAATGAACCCTCAAATAGGAAAAGTTTCCCAGAGGAGGTGATAAGCTGCTTTGAATCTAACAAGATATAGAATTTATATAAGCAATTATGAAGAGAAATTAATTCCACTACAAAGGCACAGGGCCCTGGTATAAAAAGGTAAGGTTGGTAACATTAAGTAGTTTGGAATAGCTAGATATGAGATATGAGTTAGGATGAGGCAAAAGGGGCAGATCATGAATAGCCATGTAGAATGCTAAGTATTTTGGGTTTTATACAAAAGTCTATCTAAAGGAATTTTCAGATTTTAAATGATGTGAGTAGAATTAATATTTTTACAAACATAACCCTAGTATCCATGTGGTATATGAATTTTAGGAGAGCAGAGGAAGAGAATGAATATGAGGGAATAAAAGCAGGGGCATAATTTAGTGGCTACTATAGTAATTCGGGAAAGAAAAGATGAGGGCCTGAATTTGGTTACTGACAGAGAAGCAAGAGAGAAGTAAGAAAAAAACAAAAAACAAACAAACAAAAAAACCCAACAAAACTATTACCCACTTCCACTACTACTTTTACTTTCACCAGTATCACTCTAATCTTTTTAGGCTCAAACCTTGTACTCTCATTATGATAAATAATTGATTAATTAACCAATTGATCCCCCAACTTAATGACTTTTCCCACTCTAATTCCATCTAGATTGTTATTAAATTAAGCTTCCTACAGTTTAACAAAATTCTTTAATAATTACCCCACTGACTATAAAATGTATTACTCATGTAGTCTAGTATTTTAATTCAGATGCTTTTGGCTGCAAGTAACACAACACTTTACTCAATCTGTCCTAATCATTGAAAACATTTATTATCTGATCCAGCTGGAAGGAAGTCAGAGGTTAGAAGTTGAACAGATCCTGAGGTTGGTTGATTCCGTAGCTCAGTGACAGCATCACTGAGGATCACTTCATCCTCATGCTGATAGACAATACGAGGAGGAAGAAAGTGCCCATCTCTTTCTCTGTTTCTCCTTAGGGGTAGGGAAATATTTCCCAGAAGAATTTCTAATATTCCAATGTACTTCTTCATGTCCCATTAACCCAAAATGGCTTAGGTTTGCCCATCCATGAATCAATCACTGGAGAGGATCAAAGAATTACCATGATTGGTTGAGAT
The DNA here is from genome assembly GCA_029593785.1 of Cabassous unicinctus. Lineage (NCBI taxonomy): Eukaryota > Metazoa > Chordata > Mammalia > Cingulata > Chlamyphoridae > Cabassous > Cabassous unicinctus. The sequence continues at coordinate 21,123 of JAQZBX010017508.1, read as the reverse complement.
GATTTATTTGAAGTAAAATGGAGGATGCATACACAAGACTCTGTTATACATATATATAAATTCTATTACCTCATTTATATTATTGACTTCAACATATATGTCTTGCTTTAACTTCCATTACCTGGCACAGCTGCATAGTTGAATAAGGTATCAACAAACATTAAGAACATTTCTATCTCCATATCTTGACTCACATTTATTTAACTGCAATATTTAACTCTACCTTACCTTTGACCGCCCAAATTTTATTTTTGGGGGGGTTCTAACTCAGTTGTCATCAAAAGAGTCTTTCTCTACAGAAACTCCTAACCTCACCTCAGAATTTTTCCTGTGATTTTTTTAAGGGAAACCTACTCACTTTCTTTAATATTACAGTCCTTTGTGCACTCCCCTTATATTATTATTAGAATATAATATCCTTGAGGGTAGCTATTTCTTTTTCTTCATAATATTCCTTGTACTGGCTACCAGGTCTTGGCCAGTTGGTACTCAGTGTAAATGTGTGAATATAAAATGTCTACAGAAATTTAATTCACCTAGAACAATAAAATAGAAATTGAGTAGAATGAGGAATGATTATTTCTGAGGCAATAAGGGAAAGATTCATGGATGAATTGAAATTTGAAAAAGGACTTTAAAGTATGGATAGGATTGGGATAGATGGAGATCTGATGACAAAGGGAATTAGAGACTAGGTAAAGGGCCCCTTTCCAAACAGAGGTCATGACAAAACACAAGTGGAGCTCAAAATTAACAAAGTGTGTATCAGTGCAATAGCATGTAATCTGTTTACTTATAACACAGGGTTTTGTTATTTAGTCATGGGAACTAAATCCAAAAAAGTCACTTGTTGCTAATCATAAATAATTCAAGTGGCATACTAAGGAAATAGGAACATATTTGGTAGGCAACGGTCAATTGCTGAAGGATGGTGGATATGGGAGTACCATTTACCAAAACATTACTTAAGGAAAAATGTATATGCTCTAAGAGGATGAATTCATTAACAAAAGTAACGTGAGGAATGAGAATGAGGAGATGATGAATTAGAAAGTTTGAAAGATACAACATAAAATGCCTGGGCCATGTGAAATAAGATTAGGGGGGAAAAAAAAATCTCCCTGCTTTCCAGCATGAGATGAAAATTGGATATTGGGAGATATTTTAGTCATTCAAATGTAACCCTTCACTTATGTGTCAGAACTACACTATGCCTAAATTTTTTATTGATCATGTTTGTAATTTGTATTTATTGTATTTTTTGTGCCAGAGTAACATAAATTGATAATCTATAAACTGATTTTTAAAAAGGCATATAATTTGCTTTGCTGGATGTTTAAGAACATAGTAAGATGAAGAAAATTACATGGCTTATGATACATACATTTCTTCTAAAGTCCTTCATTTGTAATTAATTTAAAATGTATATAAAGCCTAATGCTCCAGTTATCATTGCATTAATAAATAATAAATATAAATATTAAATCAGTGCTGGGGATGTCGCCAACACACTCAGCAGCCATCCCCAGCCTTTACCTACCTCCTTCCTTTACTCTGTGAGCAGATGTTTCAATGTTTCTACTTCACAGGCCTGGAGAGCCCTTGGGTCTAATGGAATAGCCTGACCATACCTTGAACCCCAAAACAAAAACAAGGAGCACCAGCTGCTTATCAGTGTGGGAACTCAGCACAAGGGTTGCTTGATACATGCTTTTTGCTCAATGGCAGGCCCCTCCCCCTAGGTTGTGTTAATACACTGCTCTCGGGCAGCACAGATTTGTTTGTCCTCTCCCACGTGAAGTAGGGTGTGAAGAGGTGGCTACATGGACTCTCTTTCCTGCTCTTTTGGAAGCCTGGTGCTATGTAAGTAATAAAGTGGTCATTTGCTGGAAGTTTCTGTTGTTGCCTGAGCCTGTGATCCTATATCACACCAAGTAGCAACTCATTCCACAATCAGTTTAACTAAATTTTATTTTGCTCTGTTTTTCTAGCTGGTGAAATGAGGTAGCAGTTATACTGTAGTTTCAATTTTTAATTAAAACCTAAACTAATTCATTGCTCCGATTACTTTTCATTTGAAAGATACTATTTTTCTTTGACAAAGTATTTTAAAAGAAATACTGTAAATTAGTTCACGTTTACCGATTGGCTATTTGTTTTTCCATTACTAATTATAATGACCAGCAACATTTTATAACAGCAGCATATAATGACAGTGCGTATTAATTCACATGAATAACTTACTGGCAGAATTTACACCACGTTCGTTAAACTGTCAGCAAATCTAACATAACTTTAACAAAAATAAACGTTTGTACCTTTATCCAAAATATTGTTAGAAATGAATGCATATTGTATGTAGGCATTAAAATATATGTTTAGAATTTACAAATATATAAAAACATTTATGTGCGCACATGTAAATACATTTTAAAGCAGGTTATATATGTAAGTATATATATGAAGTGGGAAAAGATGTAATAATCAGACAATTTATGTTAAAATTAATTTTCAATAGAGCAATTTTCAAAGTGGGGCAAGGAAACACTCTTCAAATAATCTGGAGAAAAAAAATTCAAACTATAGTCCCCTTGGCCACTCACTTTTCTGCCAAAAAGTCTTAATTTTTTTCCATGTTCAGAAAACTATCTTCTGTATTAGTTTATCGGTTTTCTTCAGCTGTCGTTCTTGCAATATAATGCGCCTGATTAAAAAATATACGATGCCTTTTTCTCCACTGTATCTTTATTCTTTCTCATCTTGCAGACCGATATCTCCCTATTTTATTTTATTTCCCCTTATTTAAATTTATAAAATTTATATTGTTTTTACTGTTTAGACTTGGAGATTACAATGATGTACCCTTGACCCCCATTTTACCCCAGGAATTTGTAAATGGATGAAAGATCCTTCTGAGTATTACTTTGAACATTTAAAAACAATATAAAGAAGTGAAAAATACTGGAATGATATAGAAGGCTTCTTAAATCAGCTAGCCTGGACTATAAACAGAAAAAAATAATGTATCTAAAGAAAGAATGTTTCCACATGAAGGGGAATAGAAACTGTCCAATCATGAAATAGTAGAAACATAATCACAGGGCAAATATTGCAATGCCCATTTGAGTATTTTCTAAGGGAGAGACATAGCCATTGTACTCCAAATAGTCTGTTTCCATTGCAAGCCACCCAAAATATGGAAATGAATGGAGAGGAAAATATCCCATAGACCCAAATACTCTAGTATATTGGCAAGACAATCTCCACTGTGACAGTCTGTTATCATTAAACTTTTGCTTAATTTAATACCCCTTATTCTGATTTCATGTTTTATAAGGTTACCTATGGAAAGAGATGGGCTTATGGCATGTTTTTCAAATATACCAGTTCCTATGACAATAATTTATCAATGAAAATAAATTGGCTTACAAAAGAAAAAATGAGCTAATTATATAATTTCAAGTATTCTTATTCCCATGATAGTAATTTCTCATTAGAAGTTAATAATATTATCTTCTGAATTTAGATATTAGTCACATGACCTTAGTTAATATTGTTGTACCTATGAAAGATGGCTCTTATCTGAGTGTATTGGCAGGCAAGTATTAGGAATGTTTGGTCCCCCTATTACACAATCACAATACCTTGAACAGAGCTGACTGTGTAATTTGTGAGGCCCAGAACAAAATTAAAATGCCGGCTTCGCTGGGGGCAAGGAAACCAATCTCCCAGTTCTCTGTACTGCAGTTCCAACCAATGGCTGTGCTACTGGAACACACTTTGTACATGAGTGGGAAACTGAAAATCATGTAAGTCAAGCAATGCCAGAGTGTACTTACATATTTGATGTTCTCCTTATGGTCTTAGTTTGTTTTAAAGCTGAATATTGTGGCATGGTTATAAAGTTCATGTTCTTCCACAAATCACTGCATAGAAAGATTAGGCTCATATTTATTTGTAACAGAACCTTTTTCATTCTGTCTGATGTAATGCTTGTGCCAGGCAAATAGTAAAATGACACCTTGGTTCTGTTGGCTACCATCTGCCCTCAATTTTGCAGTCCCTTTTCTTCTCTTGTTTATGGTGGACACTTAATAACATCGTGTTGCTTTGAATTATCTGGGAATTTGGAAAACTGTTAAATGTTGGGACTACAAAGATGAACAAGATCTGATTCCTGTCTCATTGTTTCATAGGGAGAAAGAGATAAATAAACTGAAAATAATAATTGAGACGGTTAACTGCATGGCAGAGGAATGCACTGGGTGCAGTAGGAACAAGAAAGTCAAGACAGTAACCCATCCTCACGTAGGTCCAGTGATGTTTAATGAGAATGAGTTCCTAAGTGAAGAGGAAAAAGGTATTTCTACCACAGGGACCAGCATAAACAAGGATAAAGGAGTGAAAAATAGCATAGTAAACTGGAGAGAAAACAAGTCATTTTGTGTGAAACCTTAACATTTTGAGAGTGAATTTCAGAAGTTCAGGAAGAGCCAGCCTCAGGAACATTTATGAGCAGTGCTCCATCCCACCAAGCACTCTCCATACCCCTTATTCTGCTTTATTTTTTTTTTTCCCGTAGCACTTATCACCTTCTGGCATAATATAAAACTTACTTGTCTATTTTGTTTATTGTATGTTTCTTCCACTAGATGAACTTTCAAGAGGACAGATTTAAGGAGCTGCAGCATAGGGACAAGTCAAGAGACTTTTGCATAGCCTTCCAGGAGAGTTCTTAAGGGTCCCGTCTAGTGAAGGCAGTGATTGCAGGAATGAAGGCTGGGGTGGTGTGCGGGGCACTCTTCTAGATAGTAAAAGCAGTAGGACTTGCTGATAGATGGGATTTCAGGGTGAGAGAAAAGGACACCATGACTCATTTAGTTTAGCAGGCAGTTGGATGTACGGCATATATGCCCAGAAAAAGCTCTGTGCTGGAAAGACAGATTTAGGAATGCTTAACATCGGTTTTGTAATCGAAACCTTAATATGGGTAAGGTTTTCCAGGTAGTGCTTATAGAGTAAGAAAAGAAGAGTTCTAAGAACAGAACCCTGGGGTGGATGGAGGAAAGGGAGGCTATACAGAAACCTGAAAAGGAAAGATGTGAAATATACAAGATCCATCAAAATGAGTGTGGAGACAAGTTATGAGAAAAGGTAATTTCAAGAACAATGGAGTGATCAGTACATTTAAAAGCAGCAGAAAGTTTTAGTAAGATAAGCAATAAAATGAGCTCTTTTAATTTGGCAATTAGGAAGTGGATGGTGACCATAAAAAAGAAGTTTGTTAGAGTGATTGGGCAGAAGCCAAATTCCAGAAGTCTAAGGAGTAAGTGGAGTTAGGAAGTTCAGAATATGAATAAGAATTGTTCAAAGAAGAATTTCAAAGATCTTGTATGTAAGATGTGTTTACTGGTTTGCTGGTCATTGACAAATAAATTTATGTTAATGTATCATTTCTCTCAGATGTACTTGGGTTTTGAAAAGAAGTTTCTGGAGAAGCAATATCAATTTAAAAGGCAAATTACTTCATAATAGGAAACATATCTCCACATGCAGTAAAACATTGATGATGCCATGAGCTCAGACACAGCTAACATATATCGCCCTTGCTGACAGCTCTCACTAAACCACCCCTACACACACAGCTATACACACACAAACACACACAGACCAGATTAATTCACAGAGGCAACACTGATGTAGCACTCAGTCAACAGGTATTCAGTCAAGCTTTGCAAAAGATTTTGCTTTTTGGCTTTTAGACCATGTCTCTGTAGCATGACTAAGTTGGTCTTGAATTGCTTGATTTATTTTTCATTTTTCCCTCGGACGTATTAATAGAACAATCAATCAGATCTTGGCAGGGATCAGAATTGTCCATTAAAGAGCCCAATAAAATGAATCATTCATAGATTTGCCTTTTTTTTTTTTGGTAAACAAATAGACCTGAAACCTTGGTCATGCAAATATTACATATGAACCCCCTGTATGGTTTTTTATTACACTTCAAATATCTAGATTTCATTACATTAGTTGAGAACCTTTCTGCTTATAATCCTTCTGAAAATGATACAAAAGCTTATTAAATAGGGTAAAATACACCTAAGCAGGTGACTCTATACTCTGGGTACTTCAGATATTTATTTAGGTTGGCAGTTATTTAGGCAGCATCTGGAAAAAGAGGTGATCAAGAATGTTATGTTTGGTGCAATTCTGTAAGATTATGTTCATTTATGAATATACATTTCTGATTTCTTCAATCAAAATTGAGTTAGTCTACAATTGGAGAAGGTGAGGCATGTAATAAAAAGACCAAGAAAATAGAATGACTTGCAAAGAAAAAACATTTTTTCAAGAAAGAATTGGTTATTATTTTATTTGGGAAATTAGGAAATAAGATGTTTTATTTATGGATATCAGTTTACCTAAGCATCAGCAAAAATAGATTGAGGTAATTTAAAGCTATCCTACAGAAAAATGGAATAGTGCTTTGGGTCTACCTGCTCCAATTATTCTAAGTATTGAATACTTAGATTGCAATTTTAAGAATATCTTGCATATGTGTATGATCAACATGGACTGGAAAATTTGGTTCATTCTTATGTTTGAAATTATGTAATATGCTCATGCTTTGGACAAATACATTTTAAGGAGTCAGTGAATCAATTTGATCACCCCTGAATTATTCACTTTGGGAAGACCCTACGCTACTGTCCTCTGCCTGATGACTTTGAAAGGCAGTTTCAAAGTTGTTGGGGATGGGGTATTTGCTGAAAGGAAGAAACTCTTAGAAATGATGCTAACATACATCTGGGTACATTCTGTTACTTCATTTCCTCTTCAAAGATAAGCTTGATGTTCATTTTTAACCAGATCTTCCTTGTACAAAAAATATTTTGGAAGGGAAATGAGATCTTCCCTAGGTGTTTTTCTCCACAGCCTGTAACAGGTCATTACTGCTTAGTGGGTTTGCTGTGTACTCTAATCTATTTGAAAAATAATGTGCCTTCTTCTGCCACCAGTTTTACACTCAGAGTCTCTACTAAAGGTTTTTGGGTGTTTTTCAAGGTTCCAGTTACCTTATTTTTGTTGGAGCTGTAATTGGATATAACTAGAAAGCAATGTGGTCTGGATAGATACTTGGTTAGGCGTAACAGAAATATTATTGGAAATATTTTTGATACAAGGTATTTGTAAAATGTTGGCCATGATACTCATCCCTCAAGATTGTTATGAGTTTCATATCATATAATTTTATTTAAAAAACATGGCAATATAATTTTATTTAAATTGACGTGTCCATTAAGATATTCTAATTAAACTTAGCTTTTATGATGTGTTGGTCAGACAAAAGAGCTTGCTACAATTTTAAGCATCGTTGTACTTAAACCTATTTTTCCTCTTTCCATTCCTTACTCTCACAGTTACCAAATATTTCCTCCTTTTCACCACTTATTTCTAATGCAAATCTACTAACAGATTGCCTATTATAAATGTCATGAAGGACTCTGATGAGATTAGAATTTATGACCTCAGGGCTTTAAGAGCATTAAGTACTTAGAAGAGATCAACCCTAATATCACAAGGAGTAAATGGCTTGGTCTCTGGGACCTTTCTGTTTGCTTGCTTTCTTGAAACAGGTGTACTAATAATACATTCTTCAACATTACCCTGAGGGATAAAGCTTTACATATATAAAATGCTTTATAAATGTTAATTAATGTTAATAACAGCCATATGGCAAAAATAATTAATGTTTGGTTTCAGCCTTGCAAAGGTTTTTAAAATTTATTCCTAAAGTATGAACATCTAATTTTTGAGTCTACTCTGGAATACATAGCAAAATCAGGGGATGTGGGTACAGCAAGGGTGTACAATGGCAGTCCTGAGTAGGACCTGGACTTATTAGCTGTGTGAACTCAGGCAAATTACTTGGCATCTCTGTGCAATAGTTACTTTTGTTGTTTGTTTTGTTTTGCTTTTCATTTGTAAAACATACTTACTTCATAGGTTGTTGTGAAGATTAAATGAGTTCCTGTATGTACAGTCTTTAGAACAGTGTCTCGAATGGAGTAAGTGCTCTTAGTATATTGTGATTTAGCATTTTTAAATTCAAAATACACTTACTGGCCTCTTCATACGTATAAGGACCTATAGCAGTAGCATAAGAATCTTTTTAATTAAACATTTCTGTTTAGTACCAGAATATTACATTCCAGCCATTGTTTCTAGCACATAACAGTACTTTTGTATTCTGGTAATGGCATTTTGCCCTTATTTGATTAAATCTAAAGTTTAAAATTTTCAATTGCTGATTTGGCTAATTTAATCTTATGACTTAGTGTCAAGAAGACATGCATCCTTTCCACATTAAAGATTATCTGTGGTTTATATCCATTTATTTTAAAATATAATAACATTATTTTAGGGAAAAACAACATGAAGCATCCATCAGAGAAGGAGGAGCTTGTTTTTAGCAGAGTAATCAATAAAGTTATCTATTGTCATAGAATCTCCCAAAATATAAATTAATCCAAAGTATTCTAAAATCATACATAAAGTACACAGATTTCTACTGAATTCTAGAATTGCAGAAAGTTAGCATGGAATGGGGCCTTTTAAAAACTTTCTTTTTCTTTATTAGAGCAGTTGTGGTTTTACAGAACAATCATGCATAAAATACAGGATTCCCATATACCACCCTATTTTTAAGCCATTGATTCATCTTTATTCATTTACTCTGAAAACAACTTAAATAAATCAAGTTGTCAAGATGAAAATAATTTTTATATTTAATGGTTGCATAGCACTTTTATCTTTTCATAAAAAACTTTTATTAGAGATATTTTTTAGAGAATTGTTTATAGACCAATCTATAATGGGTTGCTTCCATCTTTTGATAACTGTGAATAATGTTGCTTTGAACATTGGTGTGCAAATATCTGTTTGAGTACCTCCATTTAATTCTTTTGGGTATATACATAGCAGTGGGAATAAGGGTCATATGGTAGTTTTATACTGAGCTTTCCAAGGAAATGCCACATTTTCTCTACAATGGCTTCACCATTTTCCATTGCCACCAGCAATGAATGAGTGTTCCTATTTCTCTGCATCCTTTCTTACACGTGTTCTTTTCCATTCTTTTAATAGCAGACATTCTAGTGAGTGTAAAATAGTATCTCACTGTGGTTTTGGTTTGCAATGATTTCTTAACCTTTACACCCAAAGCACAAGCAACAAAAGAAGAAAATAGATAAATGGGACCTCATTAAAATAAAAAAAAATTGCATCTCTAAGGACTTTATCATGAAAGTAAAATGACAACCTATACAATGGGAGAAAATATTTGGAAATCACATATCTTATAAAGATTTAATATGCAGAATATATAAAGAAATCCTTCAACTTAACAACAAAGAGATAAACAACCCAATTTAAAAATATGCAAAATGCTTGAAGAGACATCTCTCCAAAGAAGATATTCAAATGATCAGAAAGAACATGAAAAAATGCTCAACATCATTAGCTATCACAGAATCGGGCCTTTTGTATTACCTAGCCTGAGTGCCCTCACTTAAAAGTCCATGACTTTTCTGTGGTCCCACAGTAAGTAGTGGAAGTGATATCTAACAGCAGCTTTCCAGACTGTCTGGAGGACAGGATTTTCTGCCTTGGGAACCACTAATCCTTAAAGTAAGTCACAGAGTATTGTTACCGAATGCCTAAGGAATTATGGAATGACTGCTGACAAATTCAGACTCTTTCTACTATTTCCCAGTTATCTATAGCTTTAAACTTACCTTAGACTCTGTGACTGATATTTTACCCAGGACTGAAAAATATCAATTACTCTTAGTTAGTGATTCCTAGAGAAGAACTGAGAAAATATTTTTCTATCCCCTCTTTGGATATTGAGCATCATTCTCCCAGTCACTTGGTGGTTTGGGTCCTGTTTCCTTGACATTATGTCCCCTCTGTGGGGTAATTCAGTTAACTAGCAGTTGGGTAACCTCCATGCCCCCATCTTTCCCAGTGGCTGGCATCATATTTTGTTCCCCTTTCCCTTACTTACTGTGACTTGATTCCCTGCCAGATCTCTTCAGTAATGGAATTTCTCTGCACAATTTATCTCCCAATGACTGATATCTTCTATTGATAGCTTTTGGTAGATGCAACTGCTTTCTTATTCTGGTTCTTTTCCACTTTCCTATTACTAGACTTTCCTAGGATCAATGGCCTTATTTTTGCTGTGAAAGATAATCTGGGTTTTTCACTTGATGTGAAACATTTGCTGACAGTCCTCTGCCTATTTATTTTCTGACTCCTTATATGGTCTGTATGTATTCTTCATTAGGGTAGCCCATCATTATCTAAGCCCTGATTTTCACAGGTTTAAGTTTTAAATAATTATCCATGGAATGAAAAAAATAAGGCCAAGGGGGTCATTCAAAAAATTAGACTGGGTTTGAAAAATCTCATGAAAGGAGCAGGTTACACTGTAAAGGGGGAATTTCATCCTCTCTAGCATTAAGGAACAATAAGTCTGTGTGGTTATCTCCACTCCTGTGAGGTAGTAGTTTCCTTTCATATCTTAGTGCCTGTAGCTTGTTGGCTATATGCTGCCAACTATTTCCTCAGCTCTGAAAAGCATGAGGGTATTAATGTGGATGAGTCTCATTCTCTATCCATCACAAACCACTTATTTCCGAGAGCAGGATGTGAGTTGTGACATTGATTGAGCACCCACTGAGACTTGGAATAGGGCCTCTTCTATAAAATGGGGTGATAACACTGTCTGGTTTGTAAGGCTATTGTAAGGATTCACCGAATGAATACATATAAAGCTCTTAAGTCTACGCCTAGCACATAGTAATCCCTCAATAAATACTAATTATTATAAATACTAGTTTATGGGGCAAAATACCTAGTAAATGTTTATCAGTAAATATTGGTTAAAAAACAAGTGTTTTCTTCATTGAATCAGCTTTAGCTATCAACAGAGAAAATGCAGAAAATAGCAATCTTCTTTTTGCACTATACCCAAATATATGCCCTCATTTCATGACTGGAATAAAGGTAATCACGCTCCAGAGAGGACTTGGTGAGACAGGGCCTGGCATACTATGGCTGTAGATGTTGCAGATTCAAATGGCAAACGTCACTGATGCCAATTTGAATTGATCCTAGCCAACCGAAAAGGACACTTTGTCAAACAGATTTTGAGACAGGAAATTTTAGGTAAAGGAGAAGAGAGTCTAGTGAAAAGATGGTGGATAACCAAGGGAGAAACAGGGGAAGAAATGGCCAGGGATGATAGAAAACTTGGCGGATGTATTAGTCAGCCCAAAGGGGTGCTGATGCAAAGTACCAGAAATCTGTTGGCTTTTATAAAGGGTATTTATTTGGGGTAAAAGCTTACAGGTACAAGCCCCGAAAGAGTCCAACTCAAGGTTACTTCCTTACCAAACTCTGTTGCCATGTGTTTAAGTAAGTTGGCGGGCCATGTCTGTGAGGCTTGGTCCAGCTTCTTACGAGTTCAGCTGTAGGCTGGCATAGGGCTTGTCTCTCTTTCCAGAGCTTGTTTCTCTCTGGGCTCAGCTGCTCTGGTCTCTTTACAAGGTCAGCTGTAAACCATCAGGCGAATTGCTCATCTCTTCCCGGGGCCTCTGCCGTGTCTATCGAGCCGTCTCTCTTGTCTTTGTATCTTCTCTGTGTGTCTACTTCTGTGTTCTTGATTGAGCATCCATTTATATAGGCCACCAAGGGGGTGGGGACTCAACCCTGCACGCACTAATGACATGGTCGAATTAAAGCCCTAATCCTGATTTTATCAAGTAAAAATAAAGCCTTTGAATTTAATACAATCAATGGGTATCATGCCCAGAGAAACAGACCAGTTTACAAACATAATCAATGTCTCTTTTTGGAATTCATAAATAATATCAACCTGCCACAGCAGATAAGAGGAATGATCCTTGATGTAATTGGGGAGGCTTGGTCAACAATTGGAGGAGTCAAAGGACAATTCTTGGTTCTCAAGTGAAATCTGTAGTTGTCTCTAGGAGAGGTAAGCTACTCTTGCTCTCAATTCTGCCTTTTTAGCAATTCGTCAAGGGAGCTTTAGCCGAGAGTGGTTCTTCCTATTCTTGTCCTCATGGCCATCCAAACTTTCCTTTGCACCATAGCTTAACAGCTGTGTGTGAGATGGACTCTATTTGGAGAGCTGTTCAATGCAGCTCTTCCAGCTGTACAAGGATAATTATAGCAAGAATAGAAAGAAAGGGCTCGGTACCCACACTTTTCAGGGAAAAATGATTAGACTTGGAGATTGACTATGTTTGTGAATTAAGGAGGGGAAGAAATATGGTTGAAAGTTATTACATGAATGGTGGTGTTAATGCAAATGATAAATGATCCGAAAGGTCTGGATGGACTTAGAAGTCCGGACAGATGCAGTTTCACTCATGAAGAGTCTTTCTTCAGGACGGTGCAATTTCTTTCACTATTAGCATCAGCAAAGAGGGGGGTAAGCAAGCAAGGCCGTGTAAAATTTATAAAGCATCATGTATGTGCAAGAGAGATGCCATTTAATAGATAGTTCTCTTTCAAGTGCGTTTTGTTGCAGAAAGTTTTTCTCATTGCTATGAATTCATTTTTCTATATTTAGTTTACAGCATGTAAAAGCAAATATGGGTCTTTGAACAGAATTCTTTAAAATATTCATGTCTTCTCCATTACAGCTTGTATTATAAGCAAACTGTTATTTAGTTGTACAAAGCATACATAAACGTGTTGTAAATAACTTAACTTTGAGAGGGTTCAGGAAGTTACTGAATAGTACTTGAAGCATATTTGAAGGAACTAGAATTATGGGACAAGAACATTAACCCCCATTTGCCATATGATAAGAAGCCATACTACAATACTTCACATTTATCAGAGTTGAACATTTTTTTTAATAAGATTTGCTTTATAAATGCAAACAAAAGTAAGATATTATTAGACTCTTTCCATGGACAGTATCTACCCCAATTGATCACAACAAATTCATTGAGTATCTATATGTGTTCACTAGGCTGTACGTGTGGCAAAGATTGTTGCTCACCTAATATTCACCCTCTCACTCTTTTTCTTACTAATAGAGTCCTGGCATCAACCAGAGTGATTCCATCAGATATGAATGAGATCATGTCATTCCTCTGTCCTAAATTCTGCAATGCCCCCCCCCGCCATTTCATTCAGAGTAAAAGGTAAATTTCTTACACAGGCATCTAAAAAGCACCACCTCATCTAGACTCCTGTTACTTCTCTGACTGCATCCTTACCCTTCTCCCACCTTCACATTTTCCACTGCACCCACTGGCCTCCTGACTAGTCCCTCTCTCTGAAATGCATCCTTACCCTTCTCCCACCTTCACATTTTCCACTGCACCCACTGGCCTCCTGACTAGTCCCTCTCTCTGAAATGCTCCTCTTCCTTATATCCTTCCCCTTTTGCTTAACTGTCTTGTCCATGAGACCCACTTTGGTCACCCTATTTAAAATAATACGCACCTGCAACCTCTTGCCTACCTGATGTGCATTCCTCATTCCCTTTTACCCACTGAGGTGTTCTATATCAGTTATCATTCTGAGATTATATATATTTAGTATGCTTATTATCCCCTAGCACTAGAATATAAACACCACATGTGCAAGAATTTTTTCTACTTTGCTTGTTCATGAATCTTCCATCCTAAAACAGTACCTGGCACATAGAAAATGTTCAATAAATATTTGCTGAATTGACTGTGGCTGGGTGTGGCAATGCACCCAGCTAAATACTTTACTTCCTTTAAAAATACAGATCTGAAATCTCTTTCTGTATTCTAGATTGTATTTTTGTGACAATTTAAAAACTGCATATTTTTGTAGTTACTCTGTTAATTTGCCAAAGCTGGAGGCATTCTAGTCCTTATCAACATCATTCTCTCTCATTCATATTTTATGTCCGGTTGATCAACTAGCTCACTTATTTAATTCCAATATATCTCGCACATTTCCCCGTGTTTTCAATTTCCATTGCCACTTTTGAATTGTCCCCTCACTTCCTTTTAATGAATTATATTTGCTGAAACAGAAATCTGTACTTATGTCACTTGACCTTTCATATTTATTTACTCTTTGCCTATAGAATAAAGTACAAACTCCTTGTCCTAGAATTCAAGGCCCTTTAAAATTTGTTCCCACCATACCTTTTAAGAGTTATTTTTGTACCCTGACCCCCTTTTCTATGTAACCTACACTTCAGTCATACAGATCTAATTTTTGTTGCCCAAATACGCTGTGAATAGTCCTTCCTTTTTGCCTTTGCAAGTGCTACACTTTGGACTAAAAGTATTTCCCCTGATGTTGTCTATTAAGTCCTATTTATTTATATTAATTATTAAGCATATAGGTTGTGCTGCAGTAGCATGCAATCCCTAAAACCCATTGGTTTAACACAATAAAACAGGGTTTTTCAAGGCATGGACATCTAAGTGTCCCCCAAACCCTTTAAGGACATTGGGGAAGACCAAAATAGTATCAAAAGAATACTAATATGTTTTTTGTCTTTTTAACTTTGTTCTGATTTGTACTGATTTGCATTGATGATGGAACATCGTAGGTATTAGGGAAACAGCCATTACACAACCTACCAGCGGGCTCCAGGCTTGCTTGTCCCAGTCAGACTCTGGGCTTGGAACATTCCCTTTACCAGAGGCTGGGTAGTGAGTGAATACTACACCCAGGTTCTTCTTTTGGGTGATCCTCCCTTGTTTAAGGGCACAGTGAACTTTTTTTGTATTGCTTTAGCGAGTATGTCAGAATGCATCTGGCCAGCCACACTAGTATGTCTGTTTCCTGATGGAGAGAAGAGTCTTCCCCACTGCAATGCAAGAGCCTGTGCGCAAACCATCACCCTGCTTTGGCTGTGGGGAAGGACAGGCTGGCTATGGGAAAATGAGGCCCATTTCTGAAAGCTGACCTTCTCTATGTGAATGAAGCATTGCTCCAACCAGTGCTTATGTGTGTGTGTCTTCCATGGTGATTTTGATACCCCAGTATCATGCAGCTGGCACAAGTGTTTGGACTCCTACTCTTGGTGACCGGCATATATTTTCCTTTTTCCATGTGGTTGGCATCCTTTCCTGGCAAATGCCTGGAACCTTGGCTCAACAATGAGTAAAACTGCCTTAGCAGAAATCAAGGCAGTGGCACCAAACTGAGCTACTTTGTCGTTATATTTTCAGAGCCTTGGGCTGGCAGGAAGGGTAAAAAAAAGGCCAGTTTCACTTGAGTGTCCTTAATTAAACAGTAAAAAACATTAATTTTATTAAGCTAAATTTTGATTAATGAGTACAAGTCTTTTAATTTTCTGTGTGAAAAAAGGCGACGTATGCACAAAGTCTTTCCCCTGCATACCAAAGTATGTTCACTATGTCCTGGAAAGCTTTTATGTAATTAGAGTTTTTATCATTTTCTTATCAAACACCATTTTTACTTGAATGAATGACTCACAGACAACTAAGTTTTTTTCAGAGTTGGGTATTTAGCAGCCATTTTCTTAAAAATGAGTGAAGAGAGTTTGCTATTTCATGGAAAACAGCTGACAGCTTTTCTGACCAGTGAAACATTTTGATATGTTAATTGAAAGCTAGAATTTTGGAAATCTGTATCTGCAGTTGTGAACTTGACCGCTTGCACATGAGATTGGTGGTGATATTAACAAATGTAATTATTTTGGTACTGAATAATAAAACATGTCTATTTAGATGGGTATATTTCAAATATCATTAGGGTAAGTTCCATGTACCCACGTAGTCCAATACATAGTCTGTACTTAATAAATGTTTGTTGAGTACATGATCGTATAATTAATGTTTCAATTCAAGAAAAGTGATTTACCCACTCATCTAAGGTTCAGAAATATCTGGATGAGTCACGTTTGGTAAATAAAATAAATGAATGTTTCACCAAACTTTTCAGTTTCAATTTGGACTTAGTAAACTTTGAACACAGAACTGCAGTGCACTTAGCATACAATTCATAACATAATAGTCTTCTTCCCTTTCTATTTTATATAATAACATGGTCTATGATCCTAACAAATATTGTGTTTCATCTTGAAACATTCTATCAGACAAAATGACTATGAAAATTAATATAAAAGAGTGTGGATTCCTATTTATAACTTGCATGTATATTTATTGTTTAATATATTGGGAATGATATCACCTGCATTTTATACAGCACCAAGCATTTTCCAGATACTTTAAAAAATGTTTTCCATATATTAATAATTAAATCTTCAAAGTAACCCTATGAAAGGATATTATTATCATGTGAAGAAATGGAAACAAAGCCTAATTAACTTGCTCAAGGTCATGTTTGTGCCTACCATATGTATGTAGCAGAGGCAGTATTTGGCTGAGGCAGTCCATACTCCTGAATTTTGTCTTTGGGGCAGAACTTTACCTGTTAGGATACTATAGAGTTGAAAAATCTCATAAAAATGTCATTAAATACTATTTGATAATATTTTACAGGTGTAAAGGGTGATTTTCTCCTTCAAGAAAATACAGATTAGCTTTTGCCAAATGAGGATCCCATGAGAAATTCACAATCACTTAGAAAAACTCCATGTATTTGTAGATCCCCAAATAGTCAAATATATCTGAGTTTGCAATGAAATCTTAATGACAAGGGCTTGAAATAGGGAAATAATGATGTCACTCTCTTCCATATAGATTTAGAAACTGAAGTTCCCAAACACAAATGCAAAATTAGATATGTAGATAGTTCAAAGCCTATGTGAATCTTGGAAATAGCAAAGACTCTTATTAAAAGAGTAAGCAACATGTTATATGCCAAGAATTTTTCTAAAAATGTGCATGTCATAGCTACTAAAATCATGAACACATCATCATTATTATCATTATCATCATCATTTTCATCAGTTGCTATTTTTTAAATATACAGGGTTCGTGATACTGAATTAAATGCTGAAAATCCATAAAAATACCCACAAAATTGCAAAAGAGCTAAAAAAAAAAAAAAAGAAAGAAAGAAAAAAAGAAACCACATTGTGTTACTGAAGACATTAAAACAGTGGATTGTTTACTGGTCACAGCTTAACACTTCCAACCACCAAAAATATGATACTTAGTATCTTGCAAATCATTTATATAAAAAGGAATCTAATGTGAAAGAGTTAACATAGACTTAAAATTATCTGCAATCAGACCCTGCTGAATGTTGGAAAATCTGACTCAATATTTGCAACCAATTAAATTTTCCTATATATAGAGTTGACATTCTTGCTTCAAAAAAATCAAAGTGAAAAAAAAAATGAAAGTGCCTTTTTTCTTATTGTTTTGCTGTGAGTAGATTTATGATTTTTAATGGAAACCATTTTTTTCCCCACAAAAGGATTGAGATTTGAAATGGAGATTTGAAGTCAAAGTGACAACTTTTATATACATAAGCATATAATCAAATTCAGTGACATGTTTGTTTAATTGAAAATAGAATGGGAATGTGCTTTTCTGAAAGCATAGTATTCAGTTTGCATTTTACAAACTAAATTAAAACTAACAAAAGAAATCAAAACACAGTTGTTCTAATCTATAATTGATATGTAGAGCAATAAATTGGAATTAAAATAAAATAATCATTCTTATCTTTTATCTTTAAAGGGCTGTAGAAAACTGTGGGTCCTTCTCCGAAAGATTTCAGGAAAATATGATGCAAGGTATATGTTTTGATGTACAATGCATATGCTTGAAAAGTTAGTATAAATTAATTTAATATTTTAGAAATTGAAATATGTTTCAAATGCCAAAAGGAGGTTGCATTAAAAACAGTCCTAGCCTAAACCAATGTTCCTTTTATATTGAGAGTAATAACTTCATGTCTGTTTAATATAGTGCTATTTTACATAAGTCTGGTGTGCACTTGTTAACAAATAGATTTGTGTATATAACTGTCCATTTAATTTTAGTATTCATTTGAATTTTCTTTTTTTGAAGAACTCAAAATGTCATAAATATTTGGGAAAAATAGACATCTAATGGTGAAGGCATGCCTCACTTCCAGGAATTAGAACAAAAATCCTTCTCTTCAAACAAATAAATTAAATGATGATAATTTGCATTTCAAAGCCACCTTGAGGATTCCTTAAAGAGTGATTTCCCCTGGTGAGTGCCTGAATCAACTAGTTCAGGTGTCTGAGATTTAAGTAAGATGCACACCAAAAATTTATTGTTCTAGTGCACGTAAAATAATCATGATTTAGAAAAATCCCATGACACATCTTATACACTTTCTCAGTTGCCATTGGCTTTGCCTCTGACACTGGCCTTGCTGCCTGAGTGGACTCCTCCTGTCTACTGGGTTCAGCTACCTAGGTCAGTCAGCCCTGCACCATTCCCTCAATACTGGAATGGAAAGCCACATCTAATAGCGTGTAAGCTTTTGAGAAAGACCACCTGAGCTAGATGAAGCAACTAGAAATGCAATGAATTTAACCTGGTTAGAAGGAATTTGGATAACATACAATAGGCAAAAGGAGGGTGCTGGGTGGATGTACCACTTTCTCTTTTTTATTACTATGGACTGCTCTAAAGTAAAGTTCCTCCATTTAGCCTCTCTGGAGATGTAGCTCTTGGCTGAATGGACACACTTGCCATTGATTTGTTATGCTGCTTCAAATTTTATCAAGAAGCCTGTGATATGCTCCTTATCATTCCCTGTTTCACTATTTTTATACCCACAGATGTTATCCTGTAATTTTTAAAGAACTCAGACATTTTAAGTACACACATCTTTGAAGAAAAATATTGTGTTAAGGCAAACACACTTGAATTTAGAAGGTATCTTTACCTAAAATCTACCACAATGAAATGAGTCAAAAAAAAAAAGATAATCCAGTCTCATTAAAGAGGTAATAGTACAGAAGCCAATAATTGCATACGGTATACAAATTAGCTGATATTTCCTTTTTCCTTTTGACCAGTACTTCTTAAATCTTCCAGTTCACAGCCCACTTTATGGGAATTTAAAAAATCCTTAAGCTCTGTGGCAGTTTGAAATTATTTTATGAATCCCAAAAAGAGAAATATTATGTTTGTAAACTAATCTATTCCACTGGGTGTGATACCCTTTGATTGCATTATTTTCAGTTGAGGGTCCTTTGATTAGATTACTTGATAAGCTCTATTTAGGGATTTTGATTGGACTATGTCAGTGAGGTGTGGCTCAGTTGAATCCCAGCCCCCTTGCAGAGTCTATTATAAATGGAAATAAAGAGAGAGATTTACTCAGACAGACACAGGAAAAGAAAGCCAGCATATTTGATTTTTCAATATGAGAGATAGGACTGCAGGAAAACAGAAACCCCTAAGAGGCTCAAAAAGCTAAGGCCAGAAAGAGAAAAGCCCTATGCTTGGTTACTTTCAGCTGAGCTCCAAGAGATGGTAGATTCTGGAGGGGAAGTCAGAGACCTCTGCAGAGATCAGTGGCCATCATGCTTCACAATGTGGCATCAAGGGGCCAGTAGCTGACTTTGATGAGAAAGCGTCTCTGCTGATGCATCGATTTGGACATTACATGGCTTTGGAACTGTATACATTTACCCCCAATAAATCCCCATTATAAAAACTAACAGATTTCTGGTACTTTGTATCAGCATCCCTTTGGCAAACTAAAACAAGCTCTTTTATTTTCTCATTCCACTTACCTGCAAGTCCCTATCAAATCCCAAAAGAAAATAACTTTTTGGGTAGGGGATGGTATCAAATTTGTTTCCTTGCTGTTGTGAACTGCAAAAACACCGTAAAGTGTGACAGAGTTGGGAGTATTACTAAGTTATGATTTTCATGAGCAGGGATGGAAAAGTTTGACAAGTAAGTTTCTAGCATGAGCTACCTGTGGTGGTTTGAAGCTGAATACCCCAGAAAAACATGTTCTTGAATTTAACCCATTCCTGTGGGTGTGAACCCATTGTAAAGTAGGACCTGTAGATTAGGTTACTCCAGTTAAGGTGTGGCTCGTCTCAGTTAGGCTGAGTTCTAATCCTATTACTGGAGTCCTTTATAAGCAGAGTGAAATTCAGACAGAGAAATCCATGGGAAGTAAGAAGCTGAAAGTCAATGTAGCTCAGAAGAGAAGAGAGAGACTAAGAGATTCAGCCATATGCCTTGCTATGTGACAGAGATACCAAGGATTGCCAACAGGCAGGCCCAGGATGCCAGTTTTTGAGAAGTAAACATCACCTTGATGATACCTTGACTTGTGCTTTCTTTTAGCCTCAAAACTGTGAACAGGCACCCTGTCAGTCGGTCTTACTTTGGAAATTTTCCTCCCCAGTATAACAGTTAGATGTATTATAGGTTCTCCACACTTGGCTATTCTGCTCCTTTTACTTGAACCTATAATTAGCACTAAACTTGATAAATATATGTCCCAGAGACTTAAATCTTTGATCTGTCCATGTGCCAGTTGAGCCCTGAATCTCAGCAGAGTTGTAACACCTACTCTCCAGTTCATTGGATTCACACAGGACAACTAACAAGGAGATGATGATAGACAACATCCATCCCAAGGAACAGGAAGTGTCTGCAACTGCAAGCAGGATAGTTGCATCCACCTGTCCCACGGGATCTAAGATCCCTCTCAATTAGAAGCAAAGTGAGCATCACCATCCCCAAATCCTCAAGATTGGGAAATGAACAATGGACTAAACTAGACTTATTATTATTCTACTAAAGACTTATTATTCTAGCACTGGAAGAACTCTTATCATTGATGCAAAGGCAGTGGCCAACAGAGGTTCTGTGGGATGGGAAAGGGAAGAAAAGTTGTAATATGGGGGCATTTTAGGGACCTTGGAATTGTCCTGAATGACATTGCAGTGACGGATACAGGCCATTGTATATTTTGTCATAACCTACAAAATTGTGCAGGTCAGTGTGTAAACTATAATGTAAACTGTATTTTGTGGTTAGCAGCAATGCTTCAATATGTGTTCATCAATTGTAACAAATGTACCACACTAATGAGGGATGTTGTTGATGTGGGAAAGTGTGGGAGGCAGAGGGAGTG
>JAQZBX010017507.1:10976-35588 GCA_029593785.1 Cabassous unicinctus | reverse complement strand
TCCTTTGTATGTAATCATTTGCTTCTCTCTTGCTGCTCTGAGAATTTTCTCTTTGTCTTTGACATTTGACATTCTGAGTAGTATGTGTCTTGGCATAGGCCTATTTGGATTTATTCTGATTGGGGTATGGCATGCTTCTTGGACATGTAAGTTCATTTCTTTCATCAGAGTTGGGAAATTTTCAGCTATTATTTCCTCAAATACTCTTTCTGCCCCTTTTCCCTTCTCTTCCCCTTCTGGAACTCCCATGACACATATGTTGTTGCGTTTTGCGTTGTCATTCAACTCTCTGAGCCCCTGCTCAAGTTTTTCCATTCTTTGCTCTCTTTGCTCTTTTCTTTCTTCAATTTGAGATGCTCTGTCTTCAGGATCACTTATTCTTTCTTCTATCATTTCGAGTCTGCTGTTGTATGCCTCAAATATGTTTTTTACCTCACCTATTGTGTCTTTCATTCCCATGAACTCCGTTACTTTTCTGTTCAGGATTTCAAATTGTTCTTTGTGTTTGTTCAATGTCTTCTTGATGTCATTTATCTCTTTAACTATATTGTCTTTCATCTCATCAATTTGATTTTGGAAATTTGTGCTCATCTTACTGATTAGTTCTTTCAAATACTGCGTCTCTTCTAGGACTTTCATGTATTCCTTTTCTTGGGCCATGTCTTCTATTTTCTTAGTATGGCTTGTAATTTTTTGCTGGTGTTTAGGCATCTGGTTAGGATGTAGTTTACTCAGATGCTCAATCTCTTTCTCCTTTAGGGATTTAGTGGCAAGAGGCTGTGCATTACCACAGCTCTTTGATTTTTGGCTCGACCTGCATTGTTAGGATTGTCCTGCTGGTTGCTCAAAACTTGGCACTGGACCCATTAATTGGTTGTAGTCATTTCATAGAACCTTGGGCAGGGAGACTATAGAAGCCAGGAAAAGCCTTTCCTATTTATATGCACTTCCTTGGTATGCCAGGAGATGGTGCTTGTTGGCAGCTCTCAATTCAATGCCTGGTCAGAGTGTATTTGTTGTGACACAGACCAGATCAATGTGATAGAGCTTCCTGTCTGGGGGCAAAAAGCCTTGTAATTCAAACTTTCTGAGACAGTTCTCCTGTCTTCTCTGGCAGCCCCTTCCCTTTTCCCAGCTAGGAAATATTTCCACTCCCCTCTGAGTCCTCAACAATCAGTCCCTGTTAGTAGAGGAGGAGATTGGGAGATTTGTATATCTTTAGCCTCTAGCAGGCTCCAAGGCAAACAATGGCACAGCCCCACCCAGCCTGGAAGGGCTCTCGGGACAGGGCAGACCAAACCTGTGAGTCAAAAGCCTAGTCAGCCCCAGTCTCTCTCTCCCCTCTCCTGTGGAGTCCTCAACAATTAGTCCACGCAAGAATAGAGGGTGATTGTGAGGGTCAGATTTCTCCAGTCCTTTGTAGGTTCCCAAGGCAAACCACCTTGTGGAAGGATCCATGGGGCTCCACAGCCCAAATTTGCCGATCAGTACCTGAGTCAGCCTTAGGCTGTGTCCCTCTCTTTCCCCTTTCCTGGGGTGGTAGATCACTGGAGCCCCTTATGTCTGTAGTCGCAGGCCCAGAGTCCCTAGAATTCTAAAGAGTGTAGGGGAGGGTGCTGGTAGCAGCAGCCTCTGCTGGTTCCAACCCAGGGTTCTGTCACCACGATTTCCCTCTTTTGTCCCTCTCTCCTCTGGGTGGTGTGTAGCCTTCACCTGCTATCATAAACACTAGAAGATCTTTTTCTGGACTGTTTCAGCTTGTCCTCTATTTTTCTGGAGAAGAGATTCCCGTGTCTTACTAGTCTGCCCCAACTTCTAATTTTAAACCTCATAAGTTATTTTATCATTAGTTTTCCTCCTTTTATTGGATAATACAACTTCATTTTATTTTCAATAAAAATGAAGGAAAATGGAAACTGATATACTTCTCTATTTTATGTAGGTCTTTTTTGGGGGGCGTAGGCAAGGGAGTAAAGAGTATATTAAGAAAGAGCAAAAGAGTGCATAATCCTAGACACATATTGTGAGCATGCTACAGAATGAGTAGCATGCATGAGGGCTGCAAGTTAGGCCTTTTTAAGACTTTTACTCCTCCCCTTTCCTAATGTTGTGGAGGGCCCCAGCCTTTTGCTGTTCTGATTGGTTGCCCCAGGTGTTGGCTCTCAGGGGACCAATGGAGAGGCCTGTTTTTGGGAGTTAACTGGGGCTTCCCTTTGACCCCAGAAAGAGTTCCAAATGGGACCTCATGCCAGGGTCTTATGGGGTCATTCCAGCTTTTTTTTAGTAGTAGCCTTCCCCTCAGGTGGTTTCTGGGAAGAGTCTCATGGCATGTTGTCTGCTGGGTCCCAGCCACCTTCCTTCATTCCCTATACTAACCTGCCTCAACTTCCCGCCCTCCCCAAAGAATTTATACCCTTATTCTTAAAGGGAAGCTGAAGGGTAATGGTCTTTCTTCTGTAACTGATTCCTGCATGACAGAATATAAAACCTTCTGGTTGTTCTACTGAATTTGAAGGAAGACTGGTCCAGCACCATGGTTGGAACTAGATAAAAATCCTTACATGACTAATGTCTTTTTTTTGGAAGCATTGATTCTGGAAGAAATAGACTTAGTTAGAATTTAAGATACATGGTCCTACTAAAAGGATAAGGAAGATGGAGGTCAATGGACTCAAAAAGGGCACCAGCCATGACATACTGGACTATAAGAGTGAGAAAAACCTAGTGCCTTCAGAGGCTACATCCTCCCAAATTTGGTGGGAAACAATATTTTTCCTTGAGTTCTTTTATGCTGTTGGTTTACTCTAGGGAGAAATTGTGGTAGACCTGCTGAGTTTGGTATAAATTGCCAACCAAGTACCCACAACATTAATTATGCCCAGGACAGCTAAGAAAAGTATTAGGGGCACTGCTCTAGACATAAAATCACAAGACAATATAGGCAACAACAAGAAAAGTAAATGGCAAGCAAAATAAAGATAGTATTTAAGAGGGCCATTCCATTAATGGCACATCCATTATTTACCTAGAAAATGAATGAAGTTTGCCAAGACTTTTAGCATGTCCAATATCCTTCTGCATATGATATAGAAGAGATTGTAGTTAATTCTTTTTTAAAGACTACAGCAGCAGAGGTCTTCCTATTTAGGAATTCTACGTGCTAACTCACATTTGCATCCCTCCTTTTCCACCTTGAAACTCCCCATTCCAAATTCCATTGTCAACCTGAAAAAGAAATATCAAATCTGTCTTTAATGACAATAGGTTTCCTTCCTTTCTGTTTTCTCTGGGTGACTGAAGTGTTTTTGATGGACAGAATTTAATATAAGCCCCAAATGACCACATTCAGTCCCAATTTAAGTGTCATTATTTGATGCCTAGGGATAGTCAGCACAATGGACTTGGGGGGTTCAGAATATAATTTGTTCTTCACAGGTATTGTTATTAAGCTCATATAAATATGTACAGTGGCAAGAGGAAGGTATTGTATTATCAGCCATTCCTTTAATATGGAGTGGAAATAAGTTCTCTCCAGTGAAATAATTCTTCCAACAAATCTCCTCCAGTTAGAATATATTTCTAGGCATACCATTTAAGTGGAAACTTATGAGGACCCTGCTGTAATTTAGGCTGGTTTTCTTGAGCACTCTAGGGACTGATAACGAAAGAGAGACTTAGTGTAAACTCAAGCTACAACTTCTGAAATGTGATTTAAAGTAATTACTCAGGCTTACATTGACCACACCCATTTCACTCTGGAAGGGAAAGCTATTTTCTGCATTTTCCTGAATTACTACCACACCTCACAAATAGAGGTTAATAGCAAACTTCAGTCCTATTCTAGAGTAACAATAATAGTAATTCCAATAATACCTAAAATGGAGTGTTTATTATGTCACATAATGTCTACATCTGCATGTAAATCCATTTAATTCTTACAGCAACCCTAGAAAGTAAGTACCTTATTATTACCTTTCTACAGATGAGAAAACTGTGGCACAGATAGTTTAATAATTCATCCACAGTCATAGAGCTAGCAAGTGCCAAAGCTGAGATACTAACCAAGGCATTGTGATTCTAGAATCCAGTTTTTAACCATTATGCTATCCTGAAGAACTGGGGAAAAGTAATCTGTCAGTGATTCCTCTAATTTATTCTCTCCTAATAAGAGGCTCCTTCTCTGCTCCTATTTGCCTGTGGTCAGAGAAACTGAGCTTTAAGATTCAGGTCCTCTAGGCTTGGGATATTTATCAGTCAAGTTGCAAGCAACAGAAACTAACTTTTGCTAATGTGAGCAGAACAGTATTTTGCTGAAAAGATACTGTATATGTCACAGCATTGTTAAAAATGTTTGAGAACCAAGTTAAGAAAACAAAAAATAAGAACAAGCATGTGGCTCTCCACTGCCCTGACAAAAGTTTTGCTATGTGACTTGCTAAGGGGCACATAGAAGCAAACAGAACCATAACCAAATGATCTGATAGTGTCAGTTCAGCAAGTTTATATCTCCAAGGAAAAACGAATTTGAATAGGTAGCCCTGCTTCCACCATTGATACTCAATGCTTAGCCCTCAATCCTGGCACCTCTGCCATGGTTTCTCTAGAAACAGGATTTGCTGTTGCCATAGCTACAGCCATCATGGATTTTCCACTGCTCATGTTTCTTTAGTTCCTGATTCAATGTCTGGGAGAAAGACATGTGACTTTTGGAGTCTAGGACTTGCCTTTCTGCCTTACTTACAAGTGTACCTAGGAAAGCAAATATCTGGTTTTTCAGGTTTTATGGTAAAAAAATTTTCTTCCTCTCATTGAAACTTCTAATGAAGAACTCAAATACAACAAAGGAACTCATCAGATGCTGCAGAAACCTCAAGATATAAAATGTCTCCATTAAGGCAGGTTGGATTATCTCTCTCTGTTTCTTTCTCTTTCTCCTTTAAGATGTACACATTAGAGGATTAGAACTGGAGAAGAGAAATAGGAAGATAAGAATTCAACCTCAGATGAAAATTTCATTATTCATTCCAGACTTAAAATTTACAAAGCTCACACAAATATCCCTATATGAAACCTGTGTTTATTTCTCCTCAGAATCAATATGACAGGGGAGAGGAATGATAAGCAGCAAACCTCAAAACCCAAAACATGTACTGTCTGGCAATGCAGTCTAGGGGTTTTGACTTTTAGCTCAGGAAAGGAAACACGGAGGTAGTCCCTCTTAGAGTAGCTATTTCACACTCTGGTATTTAGTTCTGCAGTACAGAAACTTTATTTTATCTGTTTTCCCAAATATGTTCATTTCTATCAGGGAAAGATTCACATAAATAAAACTCTGACAAGACAGATATATAACACATAATGCCAATGCATTAATTTAAAGATGTTCCTTTCTAGGAGCAGAGTATTCTCTCTTATCACAGTTCCCTAAAGACCAAATAGCAATCAAAGATTGCTTGATGTGATTGATTCCATTGATTGGATAATACAACCGTCATTCGCCATTAATTTCTCTTTGCTGATTCCAACTCTAGTGGCTTTATTACCATGTTTTGAATTAAAGATGGCCATGTGAACCAGATCTAAACAAGAAGTTGTCATTAAAAGTCTGGAGTCCCTTGCTTCTGAGAATGCTTTGGCTTAACTGATAAAAGAGACAATATAGATGGCATTGCTCCTTCCCTTTTATCACTGTCTTCCATGCCTCAGAAACAGTATTTGCTGTTGCCA
Source organism: Cabassous unicinctus (assembly GCA_029593785.1). Lineage (NCBI taxonomy): Eukaryota > Metazoa > Chordata > Mammalia > Cingulata > Chlamyphoridae > Cabassous > Cabassous unicinctus. The sequence goes on along the minus strand of JAQZBX010017507.1, from coordinate 29,861 downwards.
CAACTGCATGTCAAACTTTAGCCACCATTCTGTAAGCTTGAAGTAACACTATAGGGAAGAAAAAAACAATATATTAAGGATGGTAGGGCAGTAATATAGAAAGAGTCCCGTTCCTTGAATACAAAGTTCAGCAGTTGAATAAATATCTACATATACATTATTTGTTAATTTAGCACTAAATATCTTTAAGTTTCAAGCCACCTTACATTAGTGAGATGTTTTGTTAACTGAAACCACAAGCATTCTCCATTGATACAATTGGTGAACATGAAATCATATAAGGGGTTATAAAAAGTTTTATGAGTAGAAAGTATATTTGACACAAGCTTTGGGAAACCCAATGAAATATTCCTATCCCACAAGAGAGGATATTTCTTTAGCGACAAAAATTGCCCCTGGAGCTTTAATTCCAGTGTATTTTGTGAGTAGACAGCATTGAATAGACTATGACTTTTGACTGTGTAAGCTCATTATCCATAATTTCATGCAGAGACAAATTCTCATTTCTAGTTAGATTGCTTTTTTTTTTTTTTCTGGTAAATCTGTGTCTTTTATATTCAGGGTTTGACATTATTAGTCAGTCTCTTGATTATAATGGCATCTTAAAGTTATTACTTTGAGGGTTGGAGTCTGATTTTGCAACTAATTAGTAGTTGATCTTAGACAATTTATCTAACTAGAGCTTTATGAATCTATATCTTAAATTATACCTTGGATATTTGATTTCTGTACCATATGTGAAAGATTCTACTAGCATTGCAATATCTTGGGCTTTTCCTCAAAATAAAAGCATTCTATTTCAATAAACAGTTTGCACATTTTTAAGTTTCTTAGATTTGTTAACTCTTGTCTACATGATTTTCTTTTTAGGAAGAAGCTATCAACTTAACAGACTCTCCATTAAAGAGGAAAACAAAATTTTTAATAAATATTGTGGAAATTTGTTTATTTAAAAAACAAGTTTAGAAGTCAGTATGAATGAGAGTAAAGATACATCGAAGGATTTATGCAAAATATCACTTCTACTGTCCTCAATATATCCCCAAAAGCTTAAATATACAGGAATTCAGTTAACTAGTACTTTCTTTCCTCTTAAAAAGGAGAGAAATATGTAATGCTTTTTTTCAGAGAATATTATCTGTAATAAATGGCACTTAAAACATAAGGTTGCTGGTATTGGGGTTATAAATGATCACATTATTTAGGCTATTCAGTGCAAAGCATGACTCATGTACATATAAGATGTTTAGAGGGACTAACATGGTGCTTATGAAATTGATATCTAAATTTTAGTGAGGTTGAAAAACGCATTTCTATTTCTATCTCAAATGTTGTCATTTCGGTCAATGTAGAATATGCTGGATATGTAGATTTTCAGCCTGCTTTAATTTCTTGGTAGTGAAATAAATAGCTAGAATTTCTTCTCTTAATGTTTATACATATCCAGTACTTAATTATTTAAATTCAATTTAATGCTTGATAATTTAAGCAGACAAATTAGGCTATTCAGAAGTAAGTCTGATTATATGATCATCAAAAGGTAATATTGTATGCAGCTTGGTACAACCCGTAAAATAATTCTTTATAAAGGAGCTGAAACTTTAATTACATGTGTATATCATTTCATATTATGATCTAAATTATTATGCTCTCATTCACATACAGTTCCAGTTTAGTTTCAGTCTCAGATGATAGTCCTCTCATTCATTTTTTAATGTTTCCCAATTTTAAATTTGGTCCCTTGTCACATTTAGTATTAATGCGTTATATAGGCATGTATTTATTTTTGCCCACCTTACTTTGAAAAGTTATATAATATTACCATAATTTTCTTTCACAAAGAAATTAAATAATACTCAGAGGAGACATTTGGAAACTGTAATAAGGACTGACTCCATTTTTGATGTTTGATTCTTACCAGCTTTCAAGCTCCACCACTCCCCCTTCACCTTTTATTCCACATCTAGGTAGTTGATTAAAAAAAAAACAGTCCAGTGCTGTCTCCTTTCAAGTTCAAAATTAAAGCCCTGAATCATCCCAATCCCAACCCCAGATTCTAATTACTACCAAAGTGAGAGCCTGTCTCCTTTTGGACCAACTTGGGAAGCTACCCTGCTCTTCCAATAATAATAATAATAATAATAATAGTAATACTAATAATATCTATGAAAATTAATAAACTTTTTCATACCCTCTTGGTGTGTGTGTGTGATGTCATTAGTCTCAATATCTGAACCAAAGCTGGGTGGGGTGTCAGTCCTTTCTTTGTGAGTTGATCACAATTGACCCCTTGAACAAGATGTCTAGAAACATGGCCACCATGACTGGAGGTCTTTATTTTCTTGCTATTGTCTTGCTAACTCTTGGTGAGTATGCTCTTTGACCTGTGTTACCTTGCTCTGCATTTGCTGGGTCCTACTGAACCTCTGTTACAGATTTAACCATTCTAAGTCCGATAATTGGCAGTTAAGAACAAGACTGTTAGATTCAGCCCTCCCTAAAGTAGCCCTGAATCATGTGTCTCTTTCCAGACCTATCTGTGTGTCTCAGGCAAAATTATGTGCCTCAATTCCACTATCATCCATGACTGATGCTAAGCTTAGGGGAAGGGCTCTCACTCTGAGAGTGTCTGTTATGTGTCACCACCAGGCACTGGCTTCCATTCTATAAAGTGCTTAGAGGAAGCACTGACCCTTTTTGCAATATTCAGGCCCACCAGATGGTTGTTGATGTAGAGGAAGAGCAGTTGCCATGTGGCATGCTGAGGTCACACTCCTATAAGCAGAGGGTTCATTAGCACACTACAAAATGCTTCTGTTGTTGCTGCCATCTATGCTTCTGCCACCAAAATAGATTGCCATCCTCAAGGTTTTAGGGAAAAATCCCCACAGGATCCCTATTACATGGCCAAGCATTAATTAGAACCTGACTTAAGCCTGGGGTCCTTAACTTCTATAAATCAATCACTGCTATGGGGGAGATGTCTAACCTCCTCTCATACCTTGTAGAGTTTCTGGACCAACCATGATGGCCATAAGTTGCATATTGACTTCTGGTGCAAGAAACTGCCTTCATTGGACCTGCACTACACACTATTAAAGCAGCAAGTGCTGTCTGCCTGCTGGGATTTCACAGGCCCTGACCCCATGACTCTCCATTTCCAGTTGCTCATTATGACTTGGGTCATGAAAGCAGTCCCCTGCAAGCTTGACATAGTAACTGAAGTCTCCTTGCTAAAATGAGAAAGGTATCTACAGGATAGAGCCAAACCTGGGTCTTCTAGCATATTTCCTCTGCAGGGGGAGGCCTTCCCGGTCCTCAGCCCATTATCAGATATCATGATACTGTTGGAGGTATCCCCTTCCCCAAACACTTCGGATAACTGGGGAGCATCTTGGGATTAACTGAATGAATAGCAAAGGGAATTTGTATGCTTCATGGAAGGCAGCATCAACATCATTTGTGGTGGAGCTTGCCAGAGAGCTGTTGCTTTTCATCACTTAATGGGATGTTCTTGATCACTGATGCAATGAAGGGTTAGCACAATTGGATGAACTTCAGGAAGTCATCTTAGCCCTTGTCAACAAATGGCCCCATCTATACAATTTTATAGACTCTTGTGTTATTGTCAATGGTCTGACTTGCCTGGCCAATGGCAGCAACAATTCCATGTTTGAAGTTGCCTCCTTTGGGGAAAAGAACCCTAGGAAAATTGCCTCACAGATAATCAAAATATAAATAAAGGTAACACATGTCTCTACATATTCTAAAGCTACTCCACAGGCCTCATCAAGATATTCCTAATAAACTTCAGTGTCCTAAACATTACTGGTAGTAACCAAGGCGTTCATTTAATTTCTCCAAATATACAATGTTGGGCCCTGGAATAAGGCATTCAATGGAACTTTCACCTCCCTTTTCAGCATCAGGCTATAGGCTTCATAGAGCATGATAATGACTTATTTAAACAAGTTCAAATTCAATTAGATGAAACATGCCACATTTCAGTCATCAAGCATCAGGGGTGAATTGTAATAAAAAGTCCAACTTAATTTTTGATGTTTGACAGCTGACAGCTTTCAAACCTCATGAAGCACCCTTTCATCTGCCCCACACCTGGGAAACCTTAAAGGAAAGTTTGGGTGTTCTCTGCTTTGTTGCTTGTGAAAAGTTGAAACCATGCAAGTACTGGCCAGGATGTGGGAACATTTGCTCCAGCCCCATTCCCGAACCACCAGACAAGACTCTTTAACTCTTCTCTCAGTCTATTTGATCTGCTCTTTCAGGTCATTTCAAGTGGAAAGCCACCCTGGTTTACACTAAAAGCCTTATAATGCTCTTCATAGCACACATGGTGCATATGTGGCATCATTAGTCTTGAGATCCTTACCAAATTTGCTTGGAGGCATCCATCCTGCCTCTGTAGGGTGGCCACAACAAAAATGTTGTGCATCAAATTTCATTTCTTCAATCACTCCTGCTTGGTTTGCCACACTATGGTGGAACTGGAACTGAGATAGTCCCTTTGACTTTAGAAGACTCCTACATTTTTCTTAGAAGCAGATTGGCCTGGAATAAGCCCCTTCTCCAAAGGGTCATTGAACTTTTTGTGTGACAGGCAAGTTCTAGAGAGTGGAAACACAAAAGATGATTTCATTCTTTTTATGGACCATGAAGACAAAAAAGGGAAAATCAGTTCTTTCAAAATATTCTAAGCAAAAGCCACAATGGTTATCTGAGCATCAAAACAATTAGAAAGATTCCAATATTACTGACACACACAGATTGCTGTTTAACAACAACAAAAAACAGTGTTATTGTCTTTTTGAAAAATCACAAAAATTATGCTTGGAAGAGAAGATACAGTTTGCAGATGTCTCTTTCTATACTATTAAAATGGTTGATACTTATTTCATTGCTTACTTTGGTTCTAAGTGCATTGGAAAGAAGACTGCAGGCATTATTTCTTTTTTCTTTCAAATTATAGTACTGAGTAGTACAAATATGGTGATTACACAATAATCACTTATATTAATAAATTTCTGACCCTTAGAAATTAACATACATTTGCATGTCTAGCTTTAGAATCAATTCCATCCATCAGTTAATTGCCAGTCAACTAGTTCCCATGGGAACTCGACAGCATAAAAAAGACAAGGGAAAATAATAAGCCAAATGGAATTTGTTTTTAACAATGGAGAAATACAATGAAGACAGTAAGGTTATAACCATGTTTTAGAAGGTTTTGGATGTTTCCAGTCACAAATTAGGGTGTGAATAATGCCCTTCACCACCACCCAAATGTGTCCCAAAATGCAGCAATCAGGACCATTTTCCAGTTTTATATCCTATTCTCTAATAGTTCTAGAAAGATCTGGGTGATGAGCAGTGTCCTGAAATACAGTCCTGCTGGTTTTTGCCTTACCATGATGGAACGGAACCTGAGATATTCTCCTTGAGTTTAGAGGACTCCTAAGTTTCTTTCAGAAGCAGAGTATTCTGGAATGAGCCCCTTCTCCAAAGAGCTGTGGAACTTCTTATGTGACAGACAAGTTCTAAACAGTGCAAACTCAAGCAAACTTAAGAAATTTTCTTGCTGAAGCATTGTTAGCCATGTACTGATGCTCTTGCATTGCAGCTTCAGTTGAAAATTTAACCAAGCATGCAAGACAAAGCATGCAAGACAAATAGCTGGGCCAGGCTTTTGGTCCAGGCCACTTCCTCCACTCCTGCTATGAATTGATGATCAAACTACAGGAGTTCTTCAAGATGTAAAATAATATTTTTTATCCCAATTCAGGATGATATTCTGCCAAGTAGTGCCTCGTGCCCAAACTTCAATTCCTAATATTACAAACAACTCTGGATTTACTCACACTGCCACATTTTCAGGTAGATTACATGAGGTGTCTAACCCAGAATAACCATTGCTTTCCCTACTCTATGTAGTAATAATCCTGTTGTTCCTATCACTTTCTTGTCCCAGAGTAATTTGTTTTCTTAATTTTGTGGGCATTTTATGCTTCCTACCCAGTTAACTGAAAGAAGTTTTAATAACTTCTAATCTCTGGGAAATGGGATTAGGGTATGTGTCTCTAATTTACCCACATATTACCCAATACATTCTCATGGCCTTCTGTCATAAGTTTCTCTATCAGGAAACAAACAAACAAAATAGGCAGTAGTGATACTTCAATGAATAGGCATTTAAACACCACCAATTAAACTGGATTCTGCTTTACAACCATATTGTAGGTTGCCTCAAACATGGTCAATAAAATATATTGCTTACACATTGAAATTATTAATACGGATTTTTACTTTTGAATATATCTTTTTCTTGTTCAATCAGTATTATTTACTGAGAAAATAGAAAAAAAATATATGAATATTTGTATTTTTCTTATTTTTTTGCAAGTATGTTTTCTAGGAGACTAGGCTGTATGTTTGAAAAATTGCTATACATTCCTATTTCTAATTACCTGCAAATTGTCTAGATTCAAAACTAAGAAGCAAAATGAATTCCCATAAAACCAAGCTAGATAGACTATATGATATTTGAAGAAAAAAGAAGGATTTGCTTTTGGAAAAGATAAATATGTCAATAAGTCTACATCATCTACACTTATGAAGGCTTTCAAATAATGTTTATTCAATGAAAACTCTACTTTTTAAAAAAAATATATAGTCTTTTATTTTTTAAAAGAAACTTAGATTACATAAATGTTACACCAAAAATATAGGGGATTCCCATATGCCCAACTCCCTAGCCCTCCCACATTTTCCCACATCAGCAACATCCTTCATTAGTGTGGTACATTTGTCACAATTGAACACATCTTGGAGCATTGTCACTAAGCAATGATTATAGTTTACACTCTCTCCCACATGTATTTGCAAGTTATTTCATGATATACAATGGCCTGTATCTGTCATTGAAATGTCATTCAGGATAATACCCAAGTCCCAAAAATGCCCCCAAATTACACCTATTTTTCCCTATCCCTCCCCAAAATATACTTTTAAATTTATTTTTTCCAATTTTGCATGGCATTGTTTGTTTTTAACTCTCTGCTTTACTTACATACATGCTATCATGTAAACTTCTCCAGGGAGTATTATGAATGAAATTGAGGTGACTAAAAAGAGAAAATATGATGTTTTAGTCAATATAAATTTTAAAAATATTAGGATTACCATGTAGCCTATGAAGCCATTGTTCTCCAACTGCAATTATGGATAGATTAGAAACTAGGTTTGTTTGGGTGTGTTTTGTTTGGCTCTGGGAGCTTATTAATATTTCTGAAGAACATACCTACAGAAAGCATTGTCATTAGATGGCTGTTAACCTTAACTGAAAACAAGACAAATGAATTGATCAGAAACAATTGTTTGTTGACTTATTTTCAAATATGGCTGTTTCTTCACTGTTATGCCATAATTAATTTATTTCTGCTTCTTTGAGAAGGAATTTTGTTTTTGCTTTTATGATGGTATGGAATAAGATATATTCAATCTGGCTTATATTTTCGATAACATTCTGGGTATTATGATTATCTATATATGTATATTTGCATATTTTCCTATAAAGTATAACTTCATAGATAATGATATTCTGATTTTTTGTTTATAGTTTGAGTTTATATTCTGAGTAAAATGAAGTAGTATCTCAAGTGTGCTTTACAGTTTAATTCTGATCAATTCCTATTAGTAAGATTTTAGTTTTAATGTTTCCATTCATGCTGTGTCCATAGACTGTATTGTTCTTTTCTCTATCTTTGCCTGCAAAATTTCTTTTTAAGGTCCAGTTCTTACACCAGCAACTCCATGAAATTTTCCCCAAGGCCCTCATTTGGAATTGATAATCCCTTATTTTATAGAATCTCATAGAACATATTTACTTTTATTGTAGAATATTTTATTCTTTCTTGTTTCTTTATGAACATGCCTGTGAATCATAGTGTTATCTATGGACTATGGTTTATTTATTTTTGAATCCTTCACATCACTCAACATACAAATTATCCACTCATAGTAAATACTTTCTAATGGTTGAGTGAAAATTAGATTCAATGATACAAATGTTTAAGGAATTTCTTAATATTGAATAAAGGAAACCAGCATTTCTGTAGAAGAGATCATTGCAAATGCATCAAATTCCAAATGGGGACCTGTAAACATAAGAATATATTTTTCCTCATTGATTCATCTTTATAGGCTAGAATAAAAGATGGAAGATCAGGGCAAATGAGAGTGGTTACTAATATCACCTGTGCATATTTTAGTTCCTTATTCTAATTTGAAGTAAAGTTTTTATAAGATCCAGTATAATTGAAATCTCACCTGCAAAGCACAGCATTGCTGCATGATGTCAATAAATGTCAGGAATTAGCCCTAGAAAAGCTAACTGTGGTTGGTTTTGTCCTTCTACATCTCTACTAATACAACTTTTAAAGCTGCTGCCATAATTTCCAGTTTACTGTCTCTGAGATCCTCGACAATAAAGACCACACTATTCAACTCTCATCTTCCAACATCTAACAAATCTGGTGCATCCTATATACTTGATACATATTTGTAAAATGAACGGGTACCGTTTTTTGAATTTTAAGATTGTCTACAGACTGCAACTATAGGACTTATGCTTCTTGATAAAATTTGCCAAAACATGTAACTTTAACAAAGCATTAAATTTATTTTGAATGAAAAATAGTATGGCTGAGAAGCTTAATTTTAGCTTTTGAAATCAAGATTAAAAGTACAGATAAAGTTGGTCTATAAGAATTTGCAAGGTTATCACAGTAATGATTTGATTTGACAGTTGTGTTAAAACTCATTTTTTTACTGTTAATTACTTCTCACAAATTTAAAGACATATTAACTGCTGGTGCTTTATGAACATTTCAAAGTAAAGTTAACATCAGTTATATAGACAGATTAAAAGTAAACAGGAAAGCTGTAACTTCACTAAATTTTCATCTGCCTTCAAACAGAATGTTAACAATAATTTATGACATTATAAATAATAAAGATTATGATGATAATAATTATGATAACTAACATTTTGTTCATACACTTTTCCTGGTTTCCCAGTGTATTAATTGTAACCTATGCCAAATTTTAGAAGGAAAAAGTAGTGGTAAATTATTTGCCAATGTTGCATAATAATTAGCTAGAGATTTAAACCCAAGTCTCTATGACTCTCCAATACCTGTGATAATAGATCTGCATTGCAACTGATTAATACTGAATTACATTGAATTCCTTACATTTTATTTACCAATATTTTGCATATTAGATCTGTTACCATTCAAAGAACTTACCTTTACTCTCTTTAAACCCTAGTGCCATGCTCTTCCAGGCATTTCAATGTCTAGAAGGACCTTACTCTGCATCTAAGGTCCATAACAGTTTTATCAGCCCTTTCCTTATTTTCTTAATTGGATGTGAAATATCTTTTCTGAACACTCATAATGCATTTTTATTCTCTTATGGTACAAACCGTATCCTATGTTGTCCTTTAGCTATTTTCATGATTGCCTCTTTGTCAATAGAATTACAAACTTCTAGACCACATGAATTATGTCTTACATTTGTATAAGATAGGACACTTGGCATAATAGAGTAATAATATCTTGTACTTGTAGAGCCCTATGAAGCTTATAAAATATTTTTAAAAGATTTCCTGCTGATATAAAATAATTTTCTTGACATTAGAGCTTCCCAAAATTGAATGGCTGCATCTAAAATGACTTGAGTATAGAATTCAATCAGCAGGCAGGGAATTGCTTTGACTGACTTCTAAATTGTCCCCCCCTCCCCTGATATTCTACAGCTTAATCCTCATGTCAACTTTGTGAAGCAAACAGAACAGACTTTTACAAGACATATTTTTCTACTAGATTATTAATACCCTAGATACAAAATTTGAGTGCCTCAGAAATACTTAAATCTCTGATTACGATATTTATGTAGATTGTCCACTGATTGCTTTTGCCAATCATTGAGAGTATTGTTTTCAAATTATTACAGTGGAGCCCAAGGAGAGGGTTAGATGCAAATGAAGCAGAAGGCACTACAAGGGGAGGCTCCAGTCTGCCACACTAATTTTGAAATGTTTTGCTTTATTTAGTAAAAATACTTATTTGAAAAATAGTGTCTTCAAGGGGGGAAAGGATGAAAGAAAGAGGGAGGAAGAAAGGAAGGAGGGAGAAAGATAGGAGAAAGAGAAAGGAAGCAGAGGGAAAGGAAGGAAGGAATACACTGATCTAAGGAATTAGAGGCATAAAAAAAGAATATAAACCTGCATGAAGTTTCCTGAAAAATGTTGACACGAGAAATTAAAACTATTTCACACACACAGTTCAGATAAACATGTAAATAAGGAGGCAAAAATAGGTGTTCCACATAAGAAATCTGTATATACATAGATTTTCCCTTTCTCTAATGTTGGAAATGATGGTAAGGAAAAAATAATTATTTCTCAATTGTTTTCGGGCAAAACAGGTTGAAGAAAGGGACCAAATTGGGGAATCTAAAAGTTAACTTATTTGCCTTTTCTGACTGCTTATTCATTGTCAGGGAATAAATAAAAGATTTGTACTACATACTGTTTTATAAACTTGTTAAAATCTATGTTATGAGGATATATCAGAAATTCAATTCCTTAAATTACAGAAAAGAAATAAAATATCCTGACCTTTAGAGTGTTCCCTCATTTTTGATTGACAAGCCATTTCTTTTGGTTGTTTCATCAGAGCTTTATATGCTTTAAGTTTATTATACAAAGACTTAGCTTCTTAGTCATATTTAATGGGGCTATTTCTTGCACAAATATAAATGTTGTATAGTCACATATAACCTGTACTTGGGGTTTGAAGTTTGAGAGATGACACAAGGGAAAAGGGTGAACTATATTTAACCAAATACTGAGACACCTAGACTTGTTTGTATGACCTCCAAAGAGAGCATCTACTCTGAAGGTCTTTAAAGGTCTTCTTTGAAATGCCTACCAAGAAACAATACAGAGTTGTGGCTAGGAGCGTTTATTCTGGAATAGGATTGTCTTTGTTCTCTAATTCTAATTCTACATTTTACTAACTTACTTAACCACTCAATGCCTCTATAAAGATTATAAAAATATGCCTCTCATAGATTTATTGTTGATTGAGACAAGCCATGAATACAGTTATAATAATGCTTTATATGTAACAAATGCTTGGAAAATGCTAGTCGATATTGTTACAGGATGCATTAGTGTAAAGAAATGAATGCTTGCAATGATAGCACCCACTGTTTTTCATGGCAACACTTTTGTAACTTTGTGTTGAGAAGTTGCAGGAAGCTTGCACATAAATATATCTTCACAGGGGTAAAAAAAAAAATCAGATAAAACTGAGCTAGAATTCCAAATCTTCTTCACCTTAAACAATTTTTAAATTGGTTTCTCATGTAAATGAGAGAAAATAGGGTTTGGTGAAGTGTGAATGAAAAATGGATGCAAAGATTTTTATTATAGGATGTGAAGATGTTAATTACAAAAGGTTATCCTTCTAATTAGAGTAGTGTAGTCTGACTCGAGTTTGGCAGCTCTAAGCCCCACCCCCCTTCCACAACCCATTCTGCCCCACATCTTGGAGAGCAGAGAAAAATGCCTGGTGTTCTTCACTTTGGCGCCAATGGGAGTTTCAAACCAGGCTTGGCTCCACTCCCTTCTCACCATAAAAATACCAAGCCAATCTTTATCTCCCCAGAAAGACTCATTATGTACGTAATAAATCTGTTCATAACCTCTTGACTCATGTGTGGCATCAATGGTGTTGGCATCTGGAGCAAATTTTAGACAGGGGTTGGGGGAGAAGTCTATCTGGCTTCCATGGGATGGCTACAAGGAAGAGAACAAAAAGCACCAGGTGTCAGGAGCCTGGGCACAATTGCACTCACGTCAAGTTAAGAATTATAAATAGAAAAACTATTACATTAATAGGAGTAATCTTGGTAAGGCACAATGAATTCTGGGAACTTTTGAATATTATTATTATAACATGAAAACACCTACACCTCATTCTTATGACAACTTTATTGAGATATAATTAGTAAACCATTCAATTATTCTGATTAAAGTATACATTTCAATTGTTTTTACTACATTCATAGAGTTGTGACCATCACCAAAATCAATTTTACACCAGTTCTATCACCTGTTTTATAACCCCCTAAAAGAAACCCTGTACCCATTAGCAGTCATTCCCTGTTTCCCCCCACATTCCTCAGCCCTAAGCAATTGCCAATCTACTTTCTATCTATTCTGGATATTTCATATAAATGGAATTATATAATAAGTGGTCATTTGTGACTGGCTACTTTAACTTAGCATAATGTTTACAAGTTTATTCCATGTTGTAGCATATGCCAGTGCTTCATTTCTTTTTATTGCTGAATACTATTCTATTGTATGGATATACCACATTTTATTTATTCAGTCATCAGTTGATGGACATTTGATTGTTTCCTCCTTTTAGGTATTATATATATTACTATCAAAATTCATGTACAAAGTTTTCTGTGGACATATGTTTTTATCTCTGTTGAATATATATAGATATATAAGAGGATTTCTGTGCTACATAGCAAATTATGTTTAACCAGTTTTCCAGAGCAACTGGTTCATTTATTTTTCTCACCTCTATGATATGAGGATTCCAATTTCGCCAAATCCTTGCCATTACTTATTATAGGTATTTTTGATTATAGTCATCCTAGGGTGAAGTGATGTGTGGTTATGGTTTTTTATTATCCTTTATCTGATGGCTAATGGTTTTGAACTTTCCATGTGCTTATTGGAAAAATTTTCAATTGCTTATTGGAGAAATTGTTCTCATATGCTTTGTTAGAGAAATGTCTATAATCTTTTGCCTGTTTTTTTATTGGGTTATTTGTGTTTTGATTATTTAGTTATAAGAGTTGTTTTGAATATGCTCTACATGCAAGTCCCTTATCAAATATATGCTTTGAAAATATTTTCTCCCATTCTGTATCTTGTCTTTTCACTTTTGTCATGGTGTTCTATGAAGCACAAAAGGTTTTAATGTTGATGATGTCCAATTTATGTATTTTTCTATTGTTGCTTGTACTTTTGGCATCATATATAAGAATCAAAGACCACATTGCATTAAATCCAAGATTATAAAAATGTATGACTATATTTTCTTTAAGGAGTACAAAGTTTGAGATCTTACTGTTAGGTCTTATTCCATTTTGAGTTCATTTTTGTATATGTTTTGAAGGGCCCGTTTTAATTCTGCTGCTTGTGAATATCCAGTTGTACTAAAACAAGTTGTTGAAAAGACTTCTTCTTTCTCCATTGAATGGGTTGGCACCTTTATCAAAAAGTCAATTGAACATAAATGTGAAACCTTTTTTCTGGGCCCTCCCTTCTGTTCTGACACTCTATATGTATGTCCTTCTGGTAGGACCACACTGTCTTGATCTCTGTCTCTCTGCAGTAAGTTTTGAACTTGGGAGTTGTGAATCCTCCAGTTTTGTTCTTTTTCAAGATTATTTTTGCTACTATGGATGTCTAGCATGTCCATGTGAATTTTAGGATCAGCCTGTTAATTTCTGCAAAGAAGTTACTGGTAATTTCATGAGGATTACATTAATCTGCAGATCATTTTGGGGGTATTGACATCTGAACCATATTTGGTCTTCTAATCTATGCATGTCTTTCCATTTATTTAGGTTTTTAATTTTTTTCAACAATGTTTTATAGTTTCCAGAGAAAGTTTCTTTGGTTAAATACATTCCTAAGTATTTAATTATTTTTGATACTATTGTAAATGAAAACACTTTCTTAATTTTATTTTCAGGTGTTGATTGGAAGTGTATAGAAATACAATGATTTTTGAATATTGACGTAGTATCATGCAACCCTGCTAAGTTCATTTATTTCTAATAGTTCTTTAGTATATTCTCTAGGATTTTCTACTTATGTGATTGTTGTCTGTAAAGATTTTTATTTTATCCTTTTAAATCATGTACCATTTATTTCTTTTTCTTGCCTAATTACCTGGTTAGATCCTTGAGTATAATGTTGAATAGAAGTGAGTGATCAGACATACTCGTCTTGTTCCTAATCTGAAGGGAAGAACATTCAGTCTTTCACCATAAAGTATTATGCTTGCAGTGGTCTTTTTTTGTAAATGTCCATTAAAATTTGAAGAAGTTCCCTCTATTCTTAGTTTTTAAGAGATTTTATCATGAATGGGGATTGAATTCTATCAAATATTTTCTATGTCCATTGAAATGTTCCATGTTCATCTTCTTTTGTTTTTTTTTTCAGCCACAATCTCTTTATTTAGAGCTCAAAAGAACACATGCAACAAAACATTACAGGACTACAAGGACATAGCATCTGCCTCCCTCTGTCAGATGCTCCATCACTTTGATACTACAGTCCCCCCCACCAGGAAGTTTCCTAAGAGTCAGAGAACTGAGGGACCAAGAGCCCTGGGCCCAGGTGCTCAATTTGATTTTCTCTTAAAATAAATATTGATTCCAGTGCAGGATGCAGGACCAATCGTGCTGTAGGCAGCTGAAGATTGGGCCTCAGAACCTGTGAGTTTGTCATTGCTGGTTATTAGTTAGGCAAACTGGATCTCAAATTTCCCAACTAAGAACTGACTACAAATGTCCCCAAATCACACAAATGTCCCTTATGGCCCAACATTTCTGTTTTCCCCAGTTTCCTTGACCACTGCCTCTCAAATGTTATCATGTATCAGAATTACCTGAGGACCTTGTTAAAATCCAGATTGCTGGACCCCACCCCAGACCTTTTAAGTCGGAATGCCTGGGGGCTGGGGACATCAGGGACACATCTATCGGCTATCTCCCAGTCCTTGCCGACCCCCAACCTCCGTTTCCATGGTGTTCAGATGTTTCAATATGTTTCTATTCCGTAGTCTGAGGGATGCCTTAGGTCTAATTAAAAGGCCTAACTGTATCTTGAATTCAAAACCAGGAACTGGCAGCCTCACCTTCTTAGCAGGGTGGGATCTCTACACAAAGGTCATTTGATATGTGCTTTATGCTCAGTGGCAGGGCACCCTCCCCCTGGAGTATAAATACTCAGGGGCAGTACAGGTATCTCTCTCTCCAACATGGAGTGGGGCATGTGGAGCTGCCTTCCAATGTTTCTGACCCTACAGTTGGCCTCTGCAGGAGACTGTCCACCATGGGATCTCTTCTCCTGCTCCTTAGGAGCTTTTGTGTTGTGTAAACAATAAAGTAGTCGTTTGCTGAAAATTTTTGTTGTGCCTGAGCCTATGTTCCCACAATGCACCATGTAGCAACTTGCCCCACATGGGACCCAAAAATTCTCCAATTCTACCAAGCTGAGGCTACTAATCCTGGTGCTCATGTCTTTTTTGTCCTTCATTTTTAAAATTTTGTATATTGCATTAATTTTTTTTTCAGATGGTAAACCAATCTTCCTGGGATAAATTGCACTTAATCATGATGTATGCTCCTTTTTATATATTGGTGGTTTCAATTTGCTAGTATTTTGTTGAGGATTTTTGCATTTGTATTCAAAAGTGATGTTTTTTCTTTTCTTGTGATATCTTTGCCTGGTTTAGGTGTTAGAGTAATACTAGCCTTGTATAATGAATTGGGAAGTGTTCCTTCTTGTATTTTTTGAAGAGTTTGTCAAAAATCGGTATTACTTGTTCTTTAAATGTTTGGTAGAATTCACCAATGAATCCATTTGTGCCTGGGCTTTTCTTTGTGAATAGTTTTAAAACCACTACTTCTCTCTTCTTTCTCACTATAGGTCTAGTCAGATTTTCCACTTCTTTCTTATACTGTTTCCATAGTGTTTCTTTCTAGAAATGTGTCCATTTTCTCTATGTTATCTAATTTGTTAGCATACAGTTGTTCATAGTACTTCATTCTTCTTTCCTTTAGAAAAAAATTACCTCTTAGAACTGTTTTAGTTTTACAGAAAATTTGAGGAGTATGGAGACTTCTCATATACCTTGCCCCCACTTTCCCCTGTTATTAACATCTTACATTAGTATGATAACAGTTATTAGAATTAATTAACCAATATTGACACGTTATTATTAACTACCATATGTAGCTTATATTTCCTTCGTTTTTACCTCATACATTTTTTTTGTTCCATAATCCCACCCAGAATATCACATTATAGTTTTCATGTTTCCTTAAGTTCCTCTTGCATGTGACAGTTTCTCAGACTTTCCTTGTTTCTGATGACAGTTTGCGGACTACCCTTGATACGATGTGAAAGAAAATGGCACTTTACCTCTGTATTATTCCTCCCCCAAATCCTTTGCCCCAGTGTTCGCGGAAGGCTCTGGGTTCTGGGTTATAGGTTCTTGGCATCATCGCAAGAAAGAATTCAGAGATGTGCCCATTTAAAAAGGCCAGTAATAAATGTTTACTAAGAAATAAGAAAAGAGATAGTATACACCCAAGACATGGGTGCAGGTGTGTTACAGGGTGAGTTGTGCACGTGGGGCCCCCGGCTGGGCCTTGTTAAGGCCTTTCCTCATCCCCCTTTGCCATATTAAGGAGGGACTCCAGCTATTTGCTGTCGTGATTGGTTGCCTTTCTATCTTCACCTGTTAGGTCTCAGGGAACCAATTGGTGGCCTCTTTGTTTGGAGTTATCTGGGGCTTCTTTTGAGCCTGGAAGTTTCAAATGGGACGTTGGGCTTTTCAGCTGTAAAGGTTATGGCTTTGTTCGCAAGTTGTTGCCTCCCCTCAGAGGTTTTCTGGGAGGGGTTTCGTGGCTGTGTTCTGACCAGGGGACTCCCAGCTCTTGTGCCTTTATTCTGAGCAGCCACCTTCCCTGGTTCCTGTATTAACCTGCCTCACCATTCTAATCATGAGTAAAACATGAGACAGATTCCAATAGTGGGGCATCCTATGTAAAAACTGAACAGTAGTAGCTGGTTTAAAATGCTTGTCATATTATTCCAGCATCTGATTCATCTTAGGTATTAGCCTCTGTTGATTTTTCTCAGGTATTAGCCTCTGTTGATTATCTTTTCTTATTCAAGTTGTTTTCCTGGTTCTTGGTATGATGAGTGTTTTTCAATTGTATCTTGAACATTTTGCATTTTATATTATGAGACTTTGTATCCTGTTTAATATTCTTTTCATTGCAGGTAATCACCCTGTTGTGGTGTAGAAAAGGGCTGTGTAGTTATATCCGTTAACTTCCTGCTGGCGTCCCCACCACCACCCAGTGGAAGTGGGAAACTGACTCACTGTTCACTACAGAAGATAGCGGCGGAACTTCAGCTCCCAACTCCATCTCACTGAGGCATTCCAGTGAAAGTAGAGCACTCACTTGTACTGCCTCATTGCCTTTGATTGGGGGTTGTAATCAACTTCTTGTTCCAGGGAGGATGAAAGTGCTGACAATACTATTTTGATGGAGGGTGGGGTAGAAGCTCAGCTCCCAGCTGGGTCTTGATGACAGGGCAGTAGGTGTAAGGGAGGGGTAATGGGTTGCCAACAAGCTCTGTCTTCCATCACTTCTTCTGTCTTGTTAATGCCAGGTGGGGTTGGAGGCTGAGCCCAAATGGGTGGGACTGACATTAGTACTGTGGAAGGTGTAACACTTTTGTTGAGCAGCCTTGCTTCCCATCACCTCTTTCAGTCTCCTTGGTGCTAGGTGTATGTGAAGGATAAGCTGGGCTCCGCTTACTCTGGGTGTGGCGCATTCCAGTTATGAATAGCCTGCCTCTAACTGCCTAATTAACCTAATTAAGTCTTATTGCTGCTGAATGGGGGTTTAGGCTCTGTTCCCAACTAACACTGCTGATAAGATCCTGATGGGATTTTGGGATCCTGACTTGAATTATATAACCCAGCAAAAAATATGTCTTAAATCTTAATCCCATTCATGTGGGTGTGAATGCACCATAAATAGGACCTTTCAAAGATCTTATTTTTAGTTAATGTGTGGTACATTAATCAGGATGGGTTGTAATCCTATCACTGGAGGCCTTATAAAGGAAAAAGACAGGAAGCTGGAATGTGGAAGATAAAGGTGAGGACATTACCATGTAAACGGGAAAGTCAAGAAACCCCAAAGATTGCCTGCCAGCCAGCACGCTACTGACCCAGGAGGAAGCAAGCCTTCCAGCTTCCAAAATGCTGAGCTGATAAACTCTCCCTTTTAAGTCAACCCATTGCATTTGAGGAAGCAGTTGTGAAACTAAGACACAGGTTATCAGAGAATCATCTGATTCTTCTGGGCAGGTGATGGAAGATCAGCTCTCACTCAGCTGCTCAGATGTTGTTCTAGCAGGAGAATCTGATTGCTGCCTGCTTCCACTGGGCAGAGAAATATAAATTTTGCTCCATTCTGCTCTGTCTACCTCACACTGCTTGGGAATCAGAGTGTGCTGCTTGCTTCTGTGGGGTGGAGGGGTGGGGTGCAGGGGTGGGGTACAGGGGTGGGGTAGAAGATTAATTTTCCTCTTGGTCCTGTGGAGATTACAGGGGTGGAGATGTGTGAAGTTTTACAGGGTGTTTGACTGGAGTGGAAAGAGTATTGTCAAAAGATTTTTTGTTTTTAGGCTAACTTTTTTCTCTGATCCTTTGGCTAGAAGGAACAGATTTTTCTTAAAAGATTCTTTTTGTGCCTGTTGGTGTTTCTAGGTCATAACCTTCTGTAATGTGTGGCCCCAGATACCAACCAGAGAGGCAATAAGGAAACCTTGGGAATTCACCAATGTTATTCCTCAGTTCCCAAGGTCAGCCCACTATCTTTCCACCTTTCAAAATCTGCCTATGCTTTCATGGTATTATATCCAGGTTTTTTTTAGTTGTAAAGGGAAAGGATAGG
>JAQZBX010017507.1:0-10876 GCA_029593785.1 Cabassous unicinctus | reverse complement strand
TATTTAAAAAGTAAGAAGGTATACCAGAAATATTTTGTAGTTAAGCAGAATCGTTAGATGCTGTGGTATTACCAAAACAGCTGTGCAAAATTGAAGCCTGGAAAGGAGCATCCAGACTGCCTTTGCTTCTCTTGCGCTTTCTGTGGGATGTGACAGCTTTCTCAGGCATGACTACTTGCTGCAACCATGAGTAGTTGCACACAGCCACCTCCCAGTTCCATGCTAGTGCTCACTTCTGTGCCATGAAGGCCATACAAGTTGGTAACAAGCTGTCATTGCATACTCTTCCTATAACATACTCTGACCCTTAGCAAGGGGCATGCTGCAGGAGGCTCCTTTGGGCTAGCAGGAGCCAATTGTTAAATTCTCAGGAATTTTATTTTATTAAAAATTAAATTAAATTAATTTACAATTAAATGATGTTAAATATAGGTGATGAGAAATCAGCTCATTTCTTAATTATTAAGCTGCATTTTACGATTATATATGCTTTTAAGGTTACTTATGTCTATTGTACCTATATAATAGAATTGCTAGCTAATGGTATGCTGCTATGCACGTGTTTCCAATGTGATGCTACACTGGCACCTTGGAATTGGCTATGGTGAGGGTATTTACACAGCTGAAATTGATGAGTACCTTAAAACAGAGCTTTCACCAGAGTCAGTACTTTAAAACAGAGCTTTCACCAGAAATCTGTTGGCTTTTATAAAGGGTATTTATTTGGGGTAGAAGCTTACAGTTACAAGGCCCTATGAGTCCAACTCACGGTACCACAAGAGGTATTTCGAACCAAATGTCTGTTGCCACATGTTGATGCAAGATGGCAAGTGATGTCTGCGAGGGTTCAGCCTTCCTCTTTCCTCTTAAAGCTGCATGGTCCCAGTTTCTTCCAATCTCAGCTGTAGGCTGACATAAGGCTCATCTTTCAGGGCTTCTCAGCTGCTCTCCTTTTCAGCTGCAATTTATTGAGCTCACCTCTTTTCCTGGGGCCTGTACCATGTCTATGGAGCGGTCTGTCTTCCTCCGTGTATCTTCTCTGTGTATCTACCTCCATGTTCTTGATTGAGCCAACGAAGGGGGCAGGGACTCAACCCTGCACACCCTAGTGATGTGGTCAAATCAAAGCCCTCATCTCGATTTAATAAAGTAAAAGTGAAAACTCTGAATTTAATACAATCAAAGGGGTATCACACCCAGAGGAACAAACCATTTTACAAACATACTCAAGATCTCTTTTTGGAATTCATAAGTAATAGCAAACTGTCACAGTATGCTACACTCCCCATCCTTTTATTTCTTTGATTAAACTTCAATACTTCCTATTTTATAGAGATAACATCATTGCATTTTAGGACACATGTACTCTCACCTAGAAAGTTGATTATGGAATGTCACTCTCCTTAGTTTGAACAATGCATTGCAAACAACTTTTCTGAATTTCAGAGGCCAGTATTAATTTCTAATCTGTGAAGTGTCTTGTGTAGATAAGCAAAGAGGACAAATGCTATTCATTAAGAGCTCTAAGTAAGACAGATAAATTTGTATTTTGAAATTGAAACTTATTTACTTTCATGGTCTGTGTTCACTCTTTAACCTAGCCCTTGTGGTCCAAGTATTTTAATTTTCTTTTTCCTGCTGTATTGAGTGTCTGAATAAATATAAGCTAAATGGAAGTATGCATGAAAATCTTTTAAACTCTTAGTCTCTTTATGTTGCTTTAACACCTTTGATGGCCTCACCCAAAACATCTGTGTTAAGGTGATGTGTTGTGGTGACTTAGACAAGTTGATGTATGTAGCCTGAATAAGGCAGATAGTTTCTAGAGTTGCTAAGTGGCTAAGAACCTCTCTTCAGTGGTCACAGGACCACTGGTTTATAAAATTTGTGAATCATCTTGATCTTCTGGATTAATACTACCATTATAGTGACTTCTCTTTAGCTTGATGCGCACAATTTCTTTGGAAATCTAATAGCTGTCTTCCTTATATGCCAATCCTTGGAGGCAGAATGTAAGGAATTTGGCTGTGAACAAAACAGACTATGTATACTCTGGGATCTTTCTCAAGGGATCAGATCAGACCAAGTGACTAAGAAGTCTGGGGACTGTATTCTCAGGACAAAAGGGAAAACCTAATACTGAGGGTCTACAGAATAATCAGAGCTCAGATTCAGCACCAAACTTACTTCACAGTCATGGGCAGGTGGCTTTTAGCAAGAGGAAACTCCAGATAGCTCAGAAGGGCTCTTTATTTATAGGATTTAGGTCCCTATTATTGCCAATAAGGAAATTTGCCAAATCTTGGTGGGACACCACTTGCTAGAGCTCACCTGTCTAAGACCATCAGGAAGACTCTGGTGTCAGGGTTATTAGATTGCTACAGCTAAGGAAAACCCAACCATGGGGAACCATGGGGACTTTCAAAAGTGTGAGCTAGGGAAGGTTATTTATTGCATTTTCAGCACTGGATTTACTAGTAGGAAGGCCTTCACAGGGATTGATCTGATTTTATACAATTAGGAGCTACTGGAAAATCAGTGGCCTCACCTTTAAAATATGGGTCTCTGTGGAGTTACTATTAGATCAGTTGGTCTGTGTTCTATCTTGGAACATACAGTTCTGAATAAACTGATTGTAAAAGAGTTTGAGCTAAATAGTTTGCCTTGCATGCCACGCTTTGGTACATTTCATCTGTTTTGTGATTCCTAGCATAGTTTTCAAAGTTATAAGGTTTTTGTCTCAAGTCCAAGTATAAGAACATGCATTGGACCATTAAACAGCCCATTCAGGTTGGTGGGAAGAAGATGCAGTTGAGGATGGGTAGAGCTTCCATTTGTACTTTTGATGTCTTAACTTCATATAGGTTAGTTTATATATATATTTTCATAAGATGCCTCCATCCATACCTTGGCCTACTAATAACCACAGATAGGAATGAAGAGTGCTGTCACCAAACACTAAATGCTCTGGCCAAGATCTCTCCCCTCTTCCTTCCCTCCAGCATTTTCAGCTTCATCTGAATATCTTCTGCTTTAAACTTCAGGGGAATGCTCAATATTGCCTTTATCCTGTTCTGTCCAGAAACCTGGTTTCCCAGGGTTTTTTACCCCCAGACTATAGACTGAGCTTAAAACACTTCTTCCTATGAGCCTTTCTTACACCCTACTTTATTTTTCCAATAGGCCTTATCATCATCTGACATTATTTTCACTTATTTCTTTCATTATTATTGTCCCCCTGTTGTAGTAGGCAGAATTATAAAGACACTTTCCTCTCCCAAGATTCCTGCAGCCTGATTATTCAAATATTGATGAAGCTAATGCTTTGAAACGCATATTCAGATATAATTGGAGACCCAATATAACAGATTATCCATCTGGGGGGCCTTATTCAGAGTGTCCTTAAAAACAGTTTCCTCCATTTAACAGTAGGAAGGAAAGTCAGAGAGATTCCAGGCTGGAGAAGAATTTGACAGGCCCTTGCCATCTTTGGAGATGGAGGAGATCAGGAAATCAAGGAACTGAACTCTGCCCACAGTCTGAATGATTATGGAAGCAGATTCTTTCCCAGCACCTCCAGAGAAGAGCCTAGCCTGGTAAACAGCTTGATTTTTGTCCTTATGGGACCCTAACCAGAGCACCCAGCTCAACACTAAGACTTCTGACCTATTATAGAACTGTGAGGCAAAAATGGTATTGGTTTAAGCTGTGACAAGAGTGGGGTTAGTGTCTTTTTTTCCTGTTTGTCACAGTTATATCTTTAGGGCCTAGAATAGTGCCAAGCATATAAGAAGTCTTCCACAGTCCTTGCTTATATATTTTGTATTTGAAACATCACATAAAAATAATTTTAGCTCTAATTAACCTGCTATAATGTTTTAAAATTAAAGGTAAGCACTCTGAATAATGAGACTTTTCATCCTGAACACTCATTTTAGATCTCTAACTGAAAATTCAATCATGTTAAGGGTTAAGGGTTAACTTGGAGAGTTCATGTAAATATCTTCTTTAATCTCTGATAAAATTAAAATTATAAAAGACATCAAGGATACACTTACAAGTGTTTAAAACCTTTTTTTAAAAAAAAGATGAATTGATTACCAGACACTGAATACTTAATTTAATGCATGTTTTAGTGCACTTTATGTGACACAAATTAATTTGCAATAGAGGCAGGAAACCTATCTCTAAGGTTATTAGTCATAGTCAAGACTTAATTATCTTCTTAAATAGGAAAACAACCGGCTTATAAAGATATCTACTATGATGTTCTTGAGTGGTATTCTTTCTTATTTGTTAAAAACTTTCTACAAAATAAAATATTCTGTGATAGACTTTAATAAAAGGACTTGGAAATAATACTCATTTTTGAATATTGCCAGACTTTCAGGCACAGCACATTCTTTATAATCACACTGTAGGATGTTTTTAATCTTTTTTTTTTTTTTTCCACATGGGGAAAGCAGAGTTGGCTGCTTCACTAAAACTCTTGTCCTATTCTGCCACACTGTAAAGTCAGTGATGCTTTTATTAAATATATCCCTAATTATTATAAAAATATGTAAATATATGAATATGTGTACTTGAATATTCTTACCATGTTTGTAGCAAAACATTATTGAATATGAGCAATATATTATCATCATTTTCCTAGAAAACAATTTTTTCTTAGAATGATTGTTAGAATTTCTGGGTTTTCTGAACTTTCATGATGGCAGTTGTCAAATATGCAAAACAAATGCAGAAGTCAGTTGACTTTGGTCTACAAAAGGATAGAGCAAACTTAAAGTGACCAATTATCAATTAGCATATTTTTTTCTTTCAACACTTATTTATTGAGAGCATATCATGTGCCTGGTTTTGGGCTCTAGGTTATTTTACATAAGAAATTTGTCCAAGATAATTTGGGAGTTTTGGGAGAGGAATTTGGGGTGATATTGACTGAGAACTGAGACTTGAAGATGAGTAGGTGTTAGTCCCAAGGAGGAGAGTTTCCCTTTTGTAGTATCCACCCCTTGAATTTGGCTGGCCCTGTGGTTCATTCTTGACCAATAGGATGTGGTAGAGGCTAGACCAGAAAAAATCCTGATAGGTTCCAGTTGGAAAAATTCATCTTTCAGAACATTAGTTCTTAAGTTACTCACTTTGAAACCTAGCCACCACACAGTGAGAAGCCCGAGGCACGGGAGTGGCCATGAGCAGATGCTCTGGTTGACAGCCCTTGTCCAGCTTCTAGCTGGCAGCCAGCATCAACTGTCAGCCATGTGACTGAGCCGTCTCCAACATCTGGCACAGACCAACTTTAAGACCACTGCATCCCAGCTGATATATGACTGCAACCCCTTGAGGAACCACAGGCATGAATCAGTCAACCGAGCACAGAAAGCCACAAAAACCACGAGAGATCCTATAGATTGTTTAAGCCACTACATTTTAGATAGTTTGTTATACAGCAATAGATAACAGAAAAATAAGACTTCCCCAAATAAAAGGAAAACGTCACAGATGCTGGACAGAAAAGAGAGAGGGAGAGAGTGTGGGGGGATGGGAAGGAAAATAGAGAAAAAAAGAAGATATGTCATCACTACAAATTCAACCCATCTTATGTAGACATAATAACTTTTTAAAAAAACTAACATTTCTTGAGTGACTGTGACAATACTAGATGCCATCTCTTAGATTTCTTTTTTCTTGACTACTCATAAAACAGAAGAGTTATTTGAATTATGCAACTATATTTTAAAAGATAAACAGGTTTAGACAGGATGCATGATTTTCTAAGATTACACAGCTAATGTCTGTCAGAGGCAAGTCCTGTACTCAGGTTTCTCTGAATGCAAAGGCAAAATTTAATACCAATGGACTGCTAAATTTGCCATTTTTGTCTTTATTTACTTGCCCACAACTGATTTAGAAAAGTTTCCATACTTAAAGTAAAATAAGCAACGCATCTATTCAAAATTTATTGTTTAGACTTGCCGCTCTCACTTTAAGAAGAGTTAAGCAACACCTGGTGATCTATATTACCAATTATGTGCCTAGTTTCCTGAATCAGTCCACCGCTGAAGAACTTTATACCAAATTACTTTGAAATATGCTTGACTAATTAGTACTTCTAGCAATATATGCCTACAGAGCAATTCTGGAGACATGCAAACCACTCGTCTATAGGCTGGGACCACCAATTTAAGGATATAGATATAAACATAACAATGAGTTGTGGGGTTAGAGAGGCCAAGTTCCCTCACATTTCACTATTTCTTTATAAAACTAAGAAGTACACTGTGAGAATTCGTTTGCATTTTTAGGTGATGTGTCAAAATGAATGGTTATGGGGTCACACAATGAGAGTCTTAAAAGAATAAATTACCCTATTTACAATAAATCTTTGTTTTGACATTACTGCTAGCCAGTTGTTGTAACAGGACAGTTATAACAATGAATATGTTCAAGCAGTTTATTTCCTAATGGCATGCTAAACTAGAATCAAAACAGTCATATATCAGCATGTATTAGATTTGAATGGCAATTAAATAAGCACTAGCACATTTTCTGATTTACCTTCCCAAATTACTTAGTTTTTTAAAAACTATGAGAGTCAGAAACAGTGCTAAGAATAAGGATTCAAAAGTATTAATATTGATAAAATATATGTGGGCAGTTAATAAAACACCTTACAGTCAAAAGGGAATGTGAAATTGTGTACATATTTTCAGCTTGCTTAACATTTACCTTTGTATGAAATGTGTTTTTTTTAAATCATTAGAGCTGGCTATATTTTTTTTTCAAAAGAAAAATAAAAAAACACTTCAATTTAACTTAGGGGGTATATTATGACCATAAATTAAAATTATCAATTAATGAAGTTTAACATAACTCATTCTGGAGAGGCACTTTCATATTGGCATATAAAGTTTATTCTTTAATTTCTCCCATCTTAAAAACATCTTTGTATCCCACATCCCCATCTAGTTATTGCTTACTTCTCTTTGATCAGCACCACCTTCTTGAAACACTTAGTTCAGTTGAAATGCCCCATCTCTCTGATTCTCCTCTTACCTCACCCTTTGCTCCTCAGGAGTCTCATTTGGTATTTTCTTCCCATCTCACAGCCTTCTAAAATCCAAACTGCCCCAAAAAAAGATGCTAAACTACATCACTGCTAGCTTCTTCCCCAAGATTGACTCTGAAGCTCATCTGCCACTACCCTTTAAGCTCAAAGTCTGACCAGAATTGTCCCCAGGCTTCTTCCATGTACTTTATTTGACAGAGAAGGAAATCACTCCAGGGGAAAATGAACTCACAAAACAAAATAAGACATTTATAGAGTGTCACAAAAGAAAAGAAAAAAGCAAATGCATAAAAAATTACATCAGAAGAAGAAATATCAAGAAAGACCTATAATTTCATATTAACCTATGAAACCTACTAAATGATATAAGGACATATATTATGAATCATTAAAAAAAGTAAATGCTATAAGGATGTGGCCATTGGCCAATTTTATGTAATCATGAATTCCAAAAATATAATTGGATCATGCTTATAAACTGATCTGTTAATATGGGCATGATTAAGTTAT
The DNA here is from genome assembly GCA_029593785.1 of Cabassous unicinctus. Classification (NCBI taxonomy): domain Eukaryota; kingdom Metazoa; phylum Chordata; class Mammalia; order Cingulata; family Chlamyphoridae; genus Cabassous; species Cabassous unicinctus. Next base: position 3,294 of record JAQZBX010017507.1, on the reverse strand, counting down.
GATTAGAGCATTGACTAGGCCACATCAGTAGGTCATTGAGCTCCACCCCTTGGTGGGTGGGGAATCGAATATAAAAGGCAAGGCAAAGAACAGAGTTGAAGAAGTTTTTGAGAAGCAGTTTTGATGTTGGAAAGAAGGCCCCAGGAGAAGAGAAGCGAGCCATTTGCCTGATCGCCTACAGCTGACCTTGTGGAGGAAACAGGAGCTAAGCCGGGAGAGAAACAGCCCCAGGAAAAGAGGAACCCAAGAAGCCTGAACCCTGGCAAACGTCGGCAGCTGTCTTCCTCTAACACTTGACAATGGACTGCGGTGAGAAAAGAAACTTAATGCTTTATGGCCTGGTATCTGTGGACTTCTACCCCAAATAAATACCCTTTATAAAGACAAACCCATTTTTGATATTTCACATTAGCACCCCCTTTGGCTGACTAAAAGAAAGGGAATATATTATGAAACATTAAAAAGAACTAAGTAAAATATTAGATATGAAAAACATGAGTGTTGAAACCATTCAATAGAGAGAAAATAAATCCAGCTGAGGAATGGATTAGAAAATTAACCCAGATTCAGAAATCTCATAGAATCTAGGAGATGGCATTCCAAGAAAAGAAGAAACATGGAGAAAAGAATAGATATTAAGAATAAAAATGGAAGCATAGCATGCAGAAAGATTAAAAGCTAAAAAGGAAAAATTTTTGAAGAAACAACAGAGATAAATGTACTGACAAAAAAGAAAAAAATATAAAATACCTCATGTTATTGAAAGGTCTAATGGATTGCCAAAGAGAAGAGATCAGAAACACCTCAGTCTTAGACATACAGATAATATTAAAATATAAAAAAAAAAAAACCAGAAAAGCTCATAAAGAGAAAGAGATCACTGGCAAGTAACAGACGATAGGTTAAAAACCTGAATGAAAGATGATGTTATTATATTTCCAGAGTTTAAAGGAATAGAATTTAGAATTTTAGATCCAGCAAACTGTAATTTAAATAGAGGGTATGAAAATATATCTTTGATTATATAAAGCTTCAGAAGGTTTGCTACTAAAAAACTACATTGAGCACAGTTGTATAAGAAGTGTATATAAATAATAGTAGACACAATTTCAGGAAATGTTGTAAGCAATATCTGAAGAAAAGATGAATAGATACCTTAGTAAAGTCTGTTGCCTTAAAATATGTATATATCTATTTATTTAGATTTACATATCTATATCTACCATAATCCAGTCTTAGAAATCTATATAATAGCATCATGAAGTTGGGGAGAGATCAAAAGTTATCAAAAGTTAGGTGTTCTTAGGCCGAAGGTAAAGATATAATTTTTAATGTAAGGAAAGATGAAAAGAAACGTAAAAAGTAAGACAAAGTATTATAATAATGATGTTACTGAAACAAATCTGAAAATTTGATACAATTAATAGAAATGGACTAAACTTACCAAGGTTTGACAAATTGAACAATAAAGACTTGGAGTGTCCCTGTGCTCTTCCTTTTCTGTCTGTGGTCAATCCTATGTGATATCACAGGTTCATGGTTTTACTGTATTTTATATATATATATATATATATATGTATGTAAATATTAAGACATTTATTAGAGGAATTGGCTTGTGTGACCTTGCGGATTGGCAAGTACTAATTCCACAAGGCAGACCACAAGTTGGAAAGTCAATGAAGGTGACATTGAATTTCCCAGGAGAAGATGGCTGGCAGAAGTAGAGATAGAATATCTTTCTGACTTCTGAAATCTTCAGTTCTTGCATAAGACTTCCAATTGATTATATGAAAAGACTCTTGGGAATGCTCATTTGGCGATATGACAGGAAAGGGCTACTGGTTTAGGGTGTTGGATGGGGGACATTTGGGCCAGCGCGCCCCTGGGGAAGGATTCTAGGGAGTGTGTGAGTGATCATTTTGGCATAGTGTGTTGCATTAGTGGGTAAAAAACCACATAGTGAGTGGGAAGGTGTCGAACTCCCATCATAGGGAGGCCCACTATGTTCTCAAACAGAGGGACAGGAGTCACTTGAAAGCATTGACGGTGCCTAATAGGGGAGGACAGACCAGTGTGTCAAGCCCTCAGTGAAGATGCAAGTAACCATGAATCTTCTCTTTTAAGGAGTGAAGCCTGGGGTCACCATGGGCCCAAAGGGAAGGGGGAGGGAAGAATAAAATAGATGGAACAGGAGGCATTTTTGGGGTAATTGAAGTGTTCTGCATGATCTTGCAAAGATGGATACAGGCTACATTAAATTTTATCAGATCTTATAAAAGTATATGGTCCAAAATGCAAACCATAATGTGAACCAATGACAATGGTTAGTAGCTATGTTTCAATATTTGTGCATCAATGATAACAAATGTACCATCAACATATAAAAGTTTGTTGATGGGGGAAAAGGGAAAAGGGGGAGGATGCTGGGTATATGGGAGTCCCCTGTATTCTGTATGTGACTCTACCGTGACCTAAAACTTCTTTGAAGAAAAAATGAAAAAAGAAATAAAAACTAAGATACTGGGGGAGTAAATGGAAGAAAATGTCACTGTACATAGAGGACAACAGTCTTACAGTGATGAAAGGCAAAATATTTTTTTTAAAGTTTTTTTTTGTCTTCAAATATTTTTTCATTATTTTTCAATATTCAGATTTTTAAAAATATTGTATTTTCATTTTTTATTCTTTCTGTATTTTATGTATAAAACTACCATTACTATTTCATTTTCTTATTAATTGTATGTGACTATTTTATTGGAGTCATTTTTGAAGAAGTTTTTGATCACAGAAGGTTTACAACTGTGATGGGAGGATCATTGGTGCAGGATGTCAGTCGGGATACATGGGAGGAAGTTCACCTGGGTATACATGTAAGGCATATAAATATGTTCAAATATTCATAGGGCATTGTCACGGTGGGTGGAGATTCACACAATAACCAAAAAATATCAAATTCCCATCCAGAGGAGCTCTGTCACATTCTCTAATGGGACAACAAGAATGCCCCAAGTACAGGGACAATGACTTGTGAAGGAGGATGGTCCAATGAAGGACCTTTGAGATTTATGACTATGCTTATGAGCCTTTGCTTTTGAAGTTAAAACTTAGCCTAGTGATGTAGGGTACCTAAGAGTTACCTACAAGTAGCCTCCATGTTGCTCAAATGTGGCCTCTCTGTAAACTGAACTCCACATATAAAAGCAAAAACTTCCCTCCAATGCAGTACATGACTCCCAGGGATGAGCCTCCCCAGCACTGAGGGATTGCTGCTAAGTACCAACAATCAATGCACCT